>JAPMNP010629185.1:0-12500 GCA_029874935.1 Atherina boyeri
ATATATACTGTATATATATATATTTACAGTATATACAGTTATAAGACATAAAGTCACCTAAAAAGAAAGAATTTCTGGAGAAATCACAGACAATGGACAAGGCTGAAAATCTGTGATCTTCAGGCAGCACGGCATGAAAACCACATTATTCTTTATGGTGGAAATCATTGCATGAGTTCAGAAATGCTTGTGAAAATCGGTGTTAATGAACATCATCTGTCACTGCATCCACCAATGCAAGTTAAATCTCTACCAAGCAAAAATAACCCACAAAATAACCAAAAACATATGAAAAACAACAACAAAAAACACATCCAAAGGAACTTTCTGTGACCAAAACAGATCTACGATGGACTGAAGCAAAATACTGCAATTAAAAAGCCAGCATCTATGATGGTATGGTGCATTAGTGCATATGGGACAGGTACCATCTGTAAAAGTATCATTAGCGCTGAATGATTATACAAGTTTGCCGACCATCAAGATGATGTATATTTCGAGCAAATCCTTGCTTATTTCAGCAGCTTATTTCAAAATTCCAAACAACAGCCTGCACTCCTTACAAACAGGATATTTGTTATCAAAAATAAAGAAGAATGCAGGTGCTGATCTTTCTTAGTGATGGAATCTCATTAAAGATAAAGAAAAAACCTTTAGGTCAGTCCATATAAACATATTCAGCAATTTCACAGCCAAAGCAAAACATCCTGATTTTTTCCTTCTTCTGATCCTTACTGTGCAGCTCCCACATTCTGATGACATTTCCACTCCTGTTGTGACACAATGATGCTAACTTTTACCACATAATGATGCTGAATCCAGGAATCTTGACCTGGACAAAACTGCTGTGTTATGGGGAAGAGGGAGGTGGTGGGTTGTATTAAACTTCTGACTTTAAAAAAGAAATTGCTGGTTTAAATTTCAGTGCAATCTTTTCCACAGTTGTTTAACTTTTCCATTTTCCCTCTAACTTCACAATCCCTTTTCTGTAATGGTCAGGGTGACAAAGTAAAAGTAAATGGTTGGGGTTGACATACACAATTAGGCTTACATGTTAAAAAATACATGGTTGGGGTTACAAAACTATAGCTACATTGTTGATGACTTCGCAGCTCGATACTCAGTCATTTGATGCACTGCTGTCATTTATAGACCCATCTTCCATAATATTGTCATGTCATAGTATTTAACCTTTAAAAACCTGATGTCCCCCAATTGGAGGGATAGTGAGAACAGATGATGTCAAACTGTGTCAAAATGGCCATGTTTGAGATCTCACTTGAAGGAACTGTACTAAAACATCTCTAATTTTGCTCTCCTTCACTTTACCTTTGCAGAGATACTGCACACATATTGTTCTATAATTCGACTGAGGTTTAAAGCTACAGCTAGTCTGGCTTTCGCCAGACTGATTGAACTTAGTCAGGGGAGTCTGCCATGTAATTTCTATTGCACAAAATGCGTGATCAACGGGCATAGTTCCAATGACTATACGCAATTGGATATCTTCTGACATAATCGTTTTGAACCCACCAATAGCGTGCAAGGTGGATAAGCCCATTTGTGATTGGCTCCAGAAAAACTGGAACGGCTGCAGCAAAAAGGAATGTGTGGGTTTCCGGACTGATCTGCTGGGCGGAAATAAACCGCCGTCAGATCAGGCTGATGAAAGCCAGACTAAGCTACAGCTGCAATTCCAAAGGGATATGCAGCTCGAAACGTTTTCCATTAACGCAGTGCAATTTTTAGTGCAGTGCAGTTTTGATTAACTCTACAGCAGTAACACTGATATTTACTCATCTTAAAAAATATCAAAAGTGTTCCCTTTACTATGACTCCAATAGTGTTCAAATAGACCTTGTGGTTGCAGATGTATACTTATTTAATCACGGGATGCAGTTTTAGAGCCTATAGCAGCTACTGGGCGAGAGGCAGGCTACACCCTGGACAGGTCGCCAGTCCATTGCAAAGAGAGAAACAACCACTCCCGGTCACACTCACTCCTCGGGAGAATGCAGAGATGCCAATTAATCTAACATGCATGTCTTTGAACTGTGGGAGTAAGCCAAAGTCCCAGTAGAGAACTCACACATACACGGGGAGAGCATGCAAATTCCACACAGAAAGGCCTGGTTAAATTTAGTTTAACTGGTTCGCAAAACATTGTTTTCAATCACGTTTCACACTGCATCCAAGATATCACGTTCTGTATGCATGAGAAGCACAATGAGATACAGAAAGAATAGATATTTTATTTTGACTACTCCAATTTGCATTATTGTGAATACATTCTATGGACATAAACAGAAGAAAAATGGCATCTTTAAAATTCTGTACAGCAACACTGAGACAACAGATTCATCATGATGTATTTGAGCTCAGAGACCCATAGTTTTGATGACTGCAGTGCTTGTTTTTAGTGAAAAATGTCTTACAGCATCATGGCTTGATGTTACCAAAACAGCTCCAGAGTCTGATGCTCCTTGAAAACCTGGAAAATATGCCAGTAATTTGTCAAGAGGAAAACTGTCAAGAGTGCATTTTTCACATGGAAATAATAGATTATTGATGTTTAGACAGAATCCATTATGTTTTCCCCTCCTGGGGAAAAATGGACTAGTTGAATTTAAAATAGAAGAGTTTTGGTTCAGTGACTTGCCTCTTCTCTGCTTCTCAATGAGAATCGTTCATTAGCTTCTTCGTCTGCAGAGAAATTCACCAAGTCATGATAATTAAACTGTAAATGAGGGAGAATTTGTGAGCTGTCCAGATTATGACACAGATTCTTGCAAAGTTCAAGAAAGATGAAATAAGCAAGTCGTGTCTCTGTAAGAGAGAGAGAAAGCTGCTCAGGTTTTATTGTGTGAAGGAATTAAAAGCAAACCATCTGTGCACACAAAGGGAAGAAGAAAGCAAAGTAGACTTGTGAGGAAGGGGGGGATTAGGAAGAAGGTGAGATGAAATATAGTTAACAACATCCATTGGAAATAAAACTCAACAATTTCACACATACACACAAGGAAATCCACATTCACACGCCTGTAGTTCTCTCCCAGCGGGTGGCACTGTGTAATTTGGCACATCCCTCCCCTACATTAGGTTTGTCTTGAGTACTGTCGACGCAGTAACAAATCCCATCAGAGAATTCCAGTCTATCCATGAGTGATGTCACTTTCGAAACACACTCACTGAACTGCAAACAAATCTCGGCTGTGTAGCAAAGACTCTCGCTCTCGGATGCCCCATTTCTTTTTTCCTGCTAGTGATTCCTGTCATAGGAGGTTTGGACTCATTTCATCAAGCCTTCAGGTATCTGATTGCAGAACGAGCCTGACCTTGTTTTCTCTTGCTGCACTGCACGATTGCAGTTTCCATGGTCTTTCCCCTTTGGTATGGCACTTAATTCTTGTGACTCTTCACCGGGCCATGTACCTCAAACTGTTTCCCAGAAGCCACCAGGTCTACCCCTGCTGATACTCGGTGACATCTGCTCTGCTTTAACAACATATGGGAAATTAAATGACAAAAACAAGTTGCCCTCCCATGACATTTCTCCCCTTTGAAAGTTCACGCTCAAGTCATGTCTCTTAAATTTATCTCTGTGCTGCTGTGTACGTTTGTGTTAAAGCCAGTGGAAACTGACCTCCTGCCACGGAAAGCAAGTCCACTTTGATTCACCCCAACACACCCAACAAAAATAAAAAACTAAATAAATAAATTTTGAAAAGAGGCACAATGCACTCTTCATGTACATTAAAAATCTCTGGAGCTTTCATCTGCAACTTGCTGCCTTCAGGTGGTGGTCTGCAGATAATAATTGCTAATAACTGGAGTCACATTTGGAATTAGGATAGAAACAGCATTTAAAATACATTAAAACTATATAAACACACAACTTCCCACATCCAGCATGGAGTATCATTAGCATTTATTTGGAGCTGTGCTATTGACCACTTGTCCAATATTCACTTTCCTTTTAAATAAGAGGGAATGCACTAATGTTGATTCCAAAAGTAATTTCAAACAATTTTGGTCCCATTTAATCGTATTTCACTCGTGAGAATACCCCAAATGCAATCAAGGTGGCAGCAGGCATCCATACCATCCATCCATTGTCTATAGGCTGGAGCCTATCCTAGCTGCTATCAAGCAAGAGGGTAGGCTACACCCCGAGCAGGTCACCAGACCATCACAAGCAGCAGACATCCCGCTTCAGCAAAACTCAGTTATCGCAAGGTTTTGTGTCAGACAAGTCAGCTTTAGAAACTTTTAACCACTTGGGGTAAGCTATAAAAAAATCAAAATTTTAATCTTTAAATTGTTTGACATTTTATGCATTACCAACCGTATAATCAGCCATCATTGCTACAGCTGGGAATTCAGCTTTGAATCTGCAGAACACCACCTGCAGTCTCAGAAAGGCAAGGCCTTACAGCCTGTATGTTTCACTTAGAACAGAAAATCAAACAGGAGATTACTTGAGACTTTACAGCTAATTTGCATGTGTTGTGAGGAACTGATTAAATGAGAAGCAAGGGTAAGTTAAATGGTTGCTCCAAGCAGCTGCTAGCATCTGTAGCTGCTATGGCAGTGACACAAACGTACTAAACAGCAGACGGTGCATGCAAGTGTAATCAGAACGGTGGCATATTAATTTTTTATCCCTTTCAACAATATCAACAATGCACAGCTTGGTGTCTGGTTGAGTGAATTAGCAGCTGTTAGCATTGCTGCTACCCGTATTGCTGATAGGTGATTACTAGCATCTTTGCAAAGCCTAGCAGCGAGTAAAGTCTGGCCTGGCTGCATATGCTAGTGGTCTTACTGTTAAGCTTGTCAGCCTAGCTGCTAGAAGTTGTGGCTATTACCTGTTGGTGAGATGATGAGCTCATATTGTTGAAAGAAATAAAAATGGAATGCATTGCTATTCTGATACTTTAACTTGTATGCTATCTTGTATAATTTAACTTAATCCCTTTGATAATTGCTGTGGATCAAAGAACTGGCCATAGCATTGCTGAGTCAGAGTTTTTTTAAAAGTCACATGGCCTAAAACTAAAAGATCCACAATTCTAAGAAGCACAGATGAGCTTTAATGAGATAAATAACTGCTGGAGTGGGATTTTAAATGACACATTTGATTAAGAAAGATTCATGTTTTTCTTGTGGTTTGGAGTATTTGAAAATAGATTTGTTCATTAAAATGTAGTCAATGCAGTAATATTCTTCTCACTGATATTTTGTAACGTTTTTCTTCTTGTATTTGACAGCATTCGGTGGAAACCAACTGCTTGTTTCTCATTTTGTAATTGTGGCTCTGTTGTAGGTGCTGATGAGGAAGCAATTTCCATATAAGGCAGGATGAGCAAAACAAGATGAGTCATATAGATCAGTCTCCAAGCGATTTCCCTCACAAAACCCTTTCCCTCTTTCTGCTACTGGCAGGGACCGTGAGCTGACCAGACTGCACTTCTTGCTCTGCTGCATCTCCAATCATTAAACACCAGGGAAAGCTGTAATGGCATACTTCATAAAAATGTTGGGATGAAGTATCTAAAAACGGCAACGTTGATCTAGGATCAGTGGTCAGGTCACATTACTTCACTTCGCTCTAACGCAGGAGACAATCAGTATTGCACCAAGATACTTAATGAAAATTGTCATTTTTACTCGCAGAATCAATAACTCCAGTTTTCTCCCCAAGATTAACATATAATAGGATGCCGTGTGAGTGCATCAAGGCAATCTTTTCACAATCTCCCATTGCAGCAGCACTACTTTGCATGAATTACAGTAAAATCTGGAGTTATGCACACAGATAGGCCCCAAGCTGTTAGCCTGTTTTTCTCAAGGTTTCAGCAAGAGAAAAGGAAAGAGGGAGGAAATGGAGTAGGAGAAAGGAAGAGCGTAAGTCTTGGGGGGGAATATTTCTTTAACTCATTCAAAATGGAAATAATAAGTCATAAAAGGGAGGAAAAAACTTTGATCAAGAGAGGAAAAAGTTTAGTGAAACTTTATAATCTTCATTTTTTTTAACAGTTTTAATTTGGCACATGGCACAATCAGCATGTATGCATCTGTTATACATAAATAAATATTAAATATTTTATACATAAATATACATATAGAGCTCTTACAAAGACACCTCGAGTGTTCTTGGCTTGGTATGTTTTAAATGACAACAACAATACACAGAAATTATTTGTGTTGGTGCTTTTCAGTCTGAACAGTGTTATAATTGTTCTGTAGGAATGATATCTCCATAGAAGCCCTATACATATATGTATGTATGCCCATATTTATATATATATTCAAAGAAATACAAGTGTGCACTGATATAGGTTTAGTCAGTGCAAACAGGCCACTGTCTGCTTTTGAAGAGGAACTCTTAAAAAGCCAATGGAATCATTTCAGTTAGTTCAGTTGATTCTTTAGCTATTTTTTTTCTTACACATAAAATAATTGATTTATTCTGTAATCTTTAAGCAAAATTAGACATATATAACTTTTAAAATAACAAAAGTGCTATGTTGCAAAGACAGACACCCAGAGACGCAGCAGAAACACTACTGGTGGTGAACCAAAATCAGCAACATGAGAAAAGTTCTCATTCTCCAACCCCCTGAATAAACCCACAGTATAATGACCTAAAAAAAAAATTAAAAAAATCCAAAATTGAAAAAAAAAAGAAAAGATTAATTGGTGCACGGACACACACACTCACAGACACACATTCTCCCATACATACGCACACACTCCAACTTGCTCACAAGTCTTGCATTTGCAAGTTTTGACAATGTGTCTCTTCCTTTTATCTCAGCATCTTGACCGCACTTGCACGCAGCGAATGAGAAATCATTTTCACATGCACACAAACAGACTAGTGCTCGAAGCCGCATGTGTACGTGCACACTTTGTGGAGATAATATCAGAGAGCTTAAACAGATAGATTGGCTGTAAAAGATGCACTTTTTTCTTTTTTTTTCTTTTAACAAAACAATCACAGTAACATAGTATTTATCTCTGCCCTCTCATCTCTTGGCAAGAGCTGTCCCACACAAATCATATATCTATACAAGATAAAAAAGCCCAAAACAAAACAAAAAACCCAGATAACACCATTTGTGTGGCTGTGTTGGTATGCAACAAAAAGATATACAAAAAAAAAGAAAAGAAAAAAAAATCACCCAAAATGTTTTTAAAATCTCTACATCTGCTTATCCCTTAGATTCCCTTCCTGGATTCAGTCTCTCATCTTTTGAGTCTCATCTGCTTGTAACACACTCCACATGGAATAGTCTCAGGGAGTAGAAGTAATGACAATAAAAAGAACAAGCTCTGTAAGGCATTGAAACGTAAAACAAAACAAAGAAGCAATTAAAAACATTTCACGAATATTGACGAAGAGGCCATTGTTCTAGATGTGTCTCCCACAGGAGGACGGAATGGGAAATAAAAAGCACTTCTCTTTGTTTTTGTTATGAATTCAAGAAAAAAAGTGTTGATATCTCCTCAGTCTGCTTAAAAAGGCTTTTAAAATGATTATTTTAGAAAAAAATGAACCAAAAAACAAAAACAAAAAAAAAAAACAAGAAAAAAGAACACTGCAGAAAGAACCCATCCCTTTGTCAGGAGACGGGAAGCAGTTTGATTTTGGCAGCTCTGCACAACTTGACATCCACAGAGAGCTCTCAGCAACTCTCCTCATAGTAAAAGTCTAGTTAAATCTCTGCACGTTTTAATCCGACTCTTGCCCTTCCCCACCCCTCCCCGTCGCGGCCCTCCCCCTCCCTGTGATATTTATAAAACACAATCCTCTCCTCCATTCGTTTATCCTCATGCTCCTCCGCCGCCTCCTCCTCCCCCGCCTGCGCCGGCTGCCCCCTGGCCTCCTTAAAGCTATACGCGGGTGGTTGAGTGGGAGTGCGGCAGTCCGGTGGAGTTGAAGCCAGTTGTGAAGGTGTTGTATGGGTGCAGGTTGGGCATGCCCACCAGAGAATTGGGGATCATGGTGATGGTGTTGGGGGTCATGAGGGGGATGTCGTCCGGAGAGCGCCTCAGAGTGAGAGTGTAGTCGGGCAGTGAGGCCAAGCGTAGTGCCCCTTCATTGCTGTTCCCTGCCTCACACTCATGGTGCGTCTGGTTCATCTGCAGTGACATGATCTCCTCCTCGGGCGCGTGGTGGCCAATGTCGTTGGAGGTGGTCTGGCGCTGTGGGCTGGGCTGCCCGTGGCCGGAGTCCTGCCGTCGCTTGTCCTTGCGGTAGTAAAGGGCTGCGAACGCCAGGACGTTGAGAAACAGCAGTGAGGCCCCCACTGCGATGGTGACACTGAGCTCTGTAGAGTAATCCCGTGGGTTATCCTCCATAAGAGGCCCTGTCTCCTCATCATCATTCCAAGAGCTTTTATCCTCACTGTTATAGGCCGGCGACATGGGGGGTCGTTTGGTGTTGAACGGCCAGTTTTTCCCGTTGGGCCTTTTGGTGGACATGGTGTTCTGCGTGGTCTCTGGAGGTGGCACTTTGGTGGTGGTGGAGGTGTAATGGAACATGTCATGGAGATTGTAAAGGTGGGGCACTAGGTGTTTCCAGAAGGCCACTTTGGTGGCTCGGTAGTGGTCCCGCACACGTGGCTTCAGGCCGATGTGCAGATACAGCTGGTCTTGTGGGTTGTACTTGGACCAGGCCACTTCCTCGAAACGGTTGGCCTTGGTGTGGATGAACTTGGTGTCTTGGGGAACTGGTTTGTTGGGATCCCTACAGACAAGGAAGAGATGCACAGAGTAGAGTTAAATGAGATTCTGACAGCACATTTAATTATTCATGCTCCCACATTCATATGGGACCGGGAGGCGCATGCAAATAATAAGGAAAAAAAATATAACAGTATGAGTCAGAGCTTATATTTTGGTATGAAAGGGTTTCAGCTTGTGAAGAATTTATTGATCTCCACAACAGCATAAGCACAAACCCACATCAACCAGCCAACAGCTGCAGCTAGAAACTGACCCAGGTGTGTATGCTCTACTATCAGCTCACACAATTTGTTATATTTTCTAATTTTCCCAAGCCTTCCTTTTCTCCCTCTTCCCTTTCAGCCACCTCCTTATAAGCATAATATGACTGCCTGTCTCATCCCTCATCTATTTTCTCCCCAGATGTTGATCTAATTTCAAGTCTGAGGCGGCCCACCCTACAAAAACCAGGGCAGAGGCTTTTAAAGTAAACACATATGAATAAGTCAGCAGGCTTTAGGGCTCGCGTCAGGAGGCATCTTGTTGTTGGTAATCCACCGCTGGTGGAGCCCCTCCGCTAATTGCTCAGGGAAGGCAGCACAGTGTGCACTGGCATCCAGAGCACTGATGGAAAGTGGACAATATTAATCTAAACTCTAGATAAGACAGTGCGTGTGCATGAGTGTGTCTGTGTGCGTGTGTATGTGTGAATGTAAAGATGCTTCTGAGCATGAGACTGAAAGCAAGGGATGAACGAGATGTGTGATTGTGTGTGTGAGGGAGAGACTGAAAAGGAGAGATTTTTTTGGATGCAGTACCACTTTTTATCTACAGAGTTCACTGTTCCACTTTTCAGCTTTCTTTTGCTTTAAACAGTCAACCATTTCAATTACAGTGGAACTATTGATTTATTGAATGAATTAACATATAGCAATCTCCAACAATCACACAACTCTTTGTTGCCATACAATGTCAGGAGTGGGAGCTCTGTGATGCCGGGTATTGCTTTTGGTATGCACTAAATTACTTTCTGTGGAGAAACTTGAATTAAAGTCGAGTGGCCTTGAAAGCCCAGTAACTGATGTTGAAATAATGAACAGTAAAAATGTGCTGTTTCTCTAAATGTCATGAAACGTCCCTTTTGTGAATCTGAATTTAATGTAGGTGGCAAGCACAGTTCAAATTCAGTTTGGGATTTTGGGATGTGGCAACATCTATCTTTCCCCCCTGTATTTTGGCTCAGACTGAAAAACTCCAAAAATGGCTAAGAGAATTAAAAGCCATGCCAGAAGAATTCAACCTCCATCCTCTCTCCTGTTCGTTTTTTTTCTGCTGTCAATTTTTATTTTTCAGGTCAGTGCTTCTGGGAGAAGGAGAGAGGGAGAGGCAAAGCAAATTGAGATGGCTGTATCCCTGGACCTGGGATGGTGTCAGCAGAGCAGCCCGTAAATAACCTCTTTTATTAGGCCTGTAATGATCCCCAATGAATATTGACAGCCAGACTATGATGACTTTGTAGCTGAATATCAGTAATTAAGTTTCAAAGGAGCGGGTGGTGGAGGTAAGGTCATATTGATCTCCCCAAACGCAACATGCCAGCAAACAGGATGTCAATGGAGCAGCGTGAGACGTGGTTGTCTGCAGTCTGCGTGCTTTATGAATTCTTACAGCAGTGTCATGGGTGCCACCACACAGGCATGCAAGCAAATGTTCTCCCCCTCAATCTCTTTCGAACTAATGCATAACGCTGGTAGTGGAGGTCAGAGCTGTCTCAGTTAATGGGAATTCTGTATTTCCACAACACTGCAAGTGCTTTCTTTTCAAGAGGGTCAATTAGCCCAGTTGTGATAGCAAAAATATTGTAAAAAGGTACTTGGAAAGTTCATGCAAAACGAGTATGTGCAGGGGAACGAGGGAGCACTGGTGCAGTGGAGTTAGAAAAGCTCTATGGTGGCTGGCTGGCTGGTTCAGTGCAAGTGAAGATGAATAATTTAGGGAACACAAAGAAATCAATGTGGCATCTTTAGTTAATTTGATTTGCCGCATTAGAGAACAACTGGCTGCCTTATCTAATTACACACACATATGCTTGGGTAATTGTTGCAAAGTCAATAGTAAACAGGCAACTTTCCTTTGAACAGTTTCTCCCACTGCTGCTCAACTTTGGGGTTGCTTTGTGGCTTTGAAGTCCAGCCCTGAGCTGTAGAGTCAGAAGGAGCGACCTGAACTAGAGCTGTGCAGCTCACTTTGGTGAGGGCTGCTGGGTTACCCCGCTCTATTTGTATGTAGGCTTAGTGAGCACTGCTGTGTGATGCAATGTCAGATTCACTTTATGTTGGTTTCCTGAATGCTGTGATGCTTTTTTCTCTGTCTTTGGCAAAATGGTGCTGTTTCCTGCAGGTGTCAATTTGCTTGGATTAAGAAATGATTGAGATAACTTCATACCATCTATACAACACATCCATCAGTTAGAAGATTAAAATCTACTGCTTAATACGGCTTAAGTCCTTCTTACACAGTAAATTCCCCAGTGTTAAATGTGCGGTGTAAAAGTGCATTTACTCTTTGAGAGTTGATTTAACAGCAAAGAGTACAATGCTCATCAGATTCAGATTAAAATCAGGTTGTTAAAAACATGGCGTTGCAAAAACTCCAAGAAGCCACACCCACTTTTTGAACTTTTCCAAATGGAGCAGATTCTACAGCGCCATTTTTCTCATCAACTATCCAAGATAAATTTGTCCCGAAATCTCTCATGTAAACAATAGAAATTGAATTTCAACAGAAGTTTAAAGAGGCAATATTTAAGTTTTTGCCCAAAATAAACTTGAAAATAGCCTTTTTATTTGACCATTTATGACTCAAAACATCTTCTGACGAGCATATTGACACCTTGTCAGCTCACCGCGGATGCACCTCTTATTTTGAGAATCACTTTCAAAGCAGGTGATGCTAAGGAAAAAATTATTTTTACAGAATACTTTGGGACTCAAACTGAAATTAACAGTAAAATACATCAATAAATATATAAATACCACAATAACTGCGTGTTTGTCATCATTTATATAATAAATTTAGTTAATATTATTATCGATCTAATCCCTTAAATACTTTTCAACTGTTTCTTTACATTTAAAACCCCACAACGGCTGTTTTACTGAATATTTAATGAGTCATACTATGGCAGGCAGAAGGAAAAGTAGTTCCTACCAACTGGGTATAATTTAGAAAAGATCCTGATATTATAGTTTCTTTCCACTCCAGTCCAGCTCATGAAAAACTACATATTTTCCCCAAATCACTAAAATATCGATTTTCTAACATGAAAATTGATTCCTAACCATAACGAGCTGGTATCGGAAGTATCGATATTTTAGTATTGATCCGCACATCCCTAGTGTGTATATTTCATCACAATGGATTGTGGAAATACACAGAAGCGACCCAGCACAACTCAGATGGATGACTTGTGAAGTTGTGCACAAGCGAGCGTTGCGAGAATGAGAAGAAAGGAAGTGCAGTTTAGTTTTCCAGCCACAGGTGTCAGTCGCGAGTTGAAATTTCAGAAACCTGCATTTAGCCCATTTAAGCATTGCTTTAATTTCCAAACTCTGATTAGTCAAATTTACTCTTGTAATTTGACACTTCAACCTTAGCCTGGGTTTTCCCAGGCTACCTTGAACGCAGCTCAATTTTATTCTCGCTGCTAGGTAGCCTGGATGCCAAGGACCAAAAATTTCCCGTCAGACACGGAACCAATCACAAAA
>JAPMNP010629201.1:0-14174 GCA_029874935.1 Atherina boyeri
CAACCGGTGTGTGAATGTGTGTGTGAATGGGTGAGTGTCTGTATTGTAAAGCGCTTTGGGGCTGTAGAAGTACGGCCGGAAAGCGCTATATAAGTGCAAGCCATTTACCATTTACCATGTGTTCTATAGTCTAAGATAAGAATTAAACAGCTCAATAAGGTAAAAAGAAAAACAGTCCCGGTGACGTCAGTGCTGCACCCATGTCATATAAGTAAAAAAAAAACAGAACTACAAAACTCTTAAAATAAATAAAAGCTCACCATATAAGATCTTTTTACAGAGCAGTGATGTAATAAAAAGATTGTGTGTTGTCACCTGGCCAGCAGATGAGTCGCATGAGGGTGCAAGGTCAGGTTGTGACTTCAGCTTACTAGGAAGTTCCTTTTTCAGCTGCTTAAGGACCCAAAGAACTTTGTAAAGACAAGTAAAAAATTTTTTTGTTTCTTTTGGGTTTGGTTTAAATCAATTTCTCAACAGCTTAACCACATAAAAGGCACTCCACCCCTTTCTGCAACGTTTGGCTTCTATCCGGCTTTTATTTCAAATGTTGAGGGACTTTTATTGAAGTTTATCAAACTATCCCATATAATTATCCCATAAAGGACATCAGGGGGTAACGAGGGTTTCTGACCTGACATCAATGTACTGGTACTGACACCAGTCTGGAGTAAGGTGCAACTGGTTGAGCTGTTCCATGTAGAGACACAGAACAAACCAGTAAGATCTTGGGTGTCAGTAGTTTTATGCAATTATTTTTGTGATTAATATTGTAATGGATTTAGTCTATAACTATTAGAAAGAAAGCAACAACAACAAAAACCTTCCCCCAGATGTCCAAAACTTTTCTTCTACCTTTTAGTCCCAAAAAAAGATTTATTTTTACTGTTATTTCTCATTAGTCGTTATGTTGCAAATGGTCTTCATTCAGGCTTTTCCTACATTTGTTTTGCTGTCTTGTGCACAGTTAACCTCTTTTGTACGAAATCATCTTCAGGTGTGTATCGCTTCATTTAAAATGTTGTACTCAGCAGATCTTTATCTGTGTTGATCAATAAACTAAGACTAAAACGGGTTATTCCACAATTATAATGTCACATGCTGTACACCTCACAGTTTCTCACCAGGGTGAGACTTTACAGGCAGAGGCTTGCTGCAAGTCATCTTCCCCCTCCTTTTCTAATTACTTCTTCACTCCTGCTCTTTGTCCACAACTTGAGTTCTTGTTGTTAAGGTCTCCAGGCATCCCACGGGGAAGCTTGTAAACATTTGATTTACCTGAAAGGATTTTTTTTATTTTAAATCCACAATGTGAAGAGCTGTCAGGTTTGCGGGGAGGGATCACAGATGCTTTTACATCTACAAATACAGAGCTGACTTTTGCCATTCAATTAGCTCATCAGAACAGGGAGATAAGTGTGGTTATGTATCATTGTCATCCTCCACTATGGCCTCTTTATGCATCCTTTCATCTCTGCTATGCCTGCTTGTTTCTGTCTCTCTCCTTGTAGACCCTCTTCCCCCCCTCCTTTGTCTGTCTCTCTCTTCTTGTTTTTCCTGTCTACTGAACAGAGACGTGTTGATATGAGGCCCGCTTGCATGGCCACAAGGGAACAAGTCTCTGGTGCTTTTGATCAGCTGCAAGATCAGACATGTCCACCGCTCCCCCACGTACACTCCAGTGACTGATCATGCAGCACAGCGCAGGCACAGACAACCAAAGATGCACACCCACACATGTTCTCTCTGTTAATCATACAAGCAGGGGTACAATGTAAAGGGCCTGTGGTCCATGTGTTGGCTCGGCTCACAGCGGGATGGCTTGTTTGCTGGACACAAGGGAGCAGGAACGAGATGGTGTGTGTGATTTCCCCTTTCTTGCCCTTTTTTTCGCTTTGACAGTAAGATGGATGATTGCAATCACAGGAGCCATCAGTGAGACAGAGTGGAGGTCTATGGGGCAGCGAGACACAGCCATGGGAAACCAGCCATCAGATTAATGTGCCACGCTGCCATGGGAACAATGTGCTGTTTATTTGTCTGGGGGGGGTTTGTTGTTTCATATGCATTTTCTTCTCTCTTTCCTCCTTCTGTGCAGTCTTTTGATGTACAGAACATAAAAGCGTCTTCGTAAAATATGTTCAGTCTTTGTGAAAGGGACAAAGAAGGAGAGTGTTTACATTTCACAAAATAGTGAACCTACTGTAAGTCAATATGTCTTTTCAAACCAGTACAAATATATCAGATTTCATAGTGATCGTACTGGTCTCTTTGATCTTTTGAGGGAATGAGAGACAGACTTCTCACTCCACAGTTAACGGATGTTTTTAAGAGAAACATCTGTTGCTGTACAAATGAGATTACTGTGTCTCTAGCTAGGGGCCATGTATGTTATGAATGGCACTGTTTCTGACTAGTTCGACTGGCAGAGAGCTGAGAAGGATCTTTGTAGTACGCTGTGTCTGCTGGTTACGCAGTTTAAAACCAAATGACACTGCCTTAGATTCTGGGTATTCATCAACAGTCACTTTGAACTCACTCAACTGTGTGGCGACTGTTTGTATCACTGAATCACTATCTCATATTGATACATCCAATATTTCACCTCGTTGCCAAGCAACTACTCACCTCATGCTCTGTAAACTTGTCAGCCTGTGACATGAGGTGATATTTCATCCTGCAGGGGAGCAACAGGAGAGAAGAGTTACTGTCTCCAGCTCTTTGATTTAACTGTAATCAGTATTTCACTGGCCGAGCTTTAAATTATCTACATCTTTACACTTAAAGATTTATCTTTCTGCTCTGAATTACTTCAAGTTTTCTGTGAGATGAATTCCTCTGAAAGCATTACACTCCCCCTCTTCCTCCTTCTGGGTCAAAGACCTTGAACGCATTGGGAACTATGATTGGGAATCACTTGCTCAGGGTCAGCTCCTGACAAAACACGGATAAAACTGCAACTCAGAAGTGCTCACTTACAGACCCAGCTGCATAGTGCACTACGTCTGTATGTATCTTGACACTAAATGCTAAATCAAAACTATGTTGTGCACATCAAAATGGCAACTGAGTGCCGTGTCTTCTTTTAATGCTGTGATTCCTTTAATCCATCAAAGAATTCCTTTGCGAAATATGGAAAAAAAAATCAACCCTGAACTTAAAACTAAAAGGTGTGAATGAAAAGATGAGCAAGTATCATTTGAGCTGTCAGTTTTATATCAGAAAAAAAAGTAAAACCCCAGTAATTGATTTGTGATTCCCAATCTATGAGACACATTTATACATTGTTGTGTACATATATCTTGCACACACACACAAAAATCTTATAATCAAATTTCAGAAAGGTTATATAGGTTATTTATACTCAGTGGTAACTCTACAGGGGTTTCTATACTCACAATATGTACAAAACGCTTAAAGGAAGAAATGAGTTCCTCTGGTGGCTATTATCAATACAATCTCTGCTCTAGCCCGTGTGTGTGAAAGCCAACATAAGAAGACGGCACATATGCAGGTTGTGGAGCTCTTCACAGCATGAGAAGAACAGTTTATGTATCCAACTCTCTTTGAACCTTTGGATTTGCCGCTGCCAACAACATTGGAGCTTTCTTCTATTTGACTTTTTTGGATGCTTGTAAAAACTAAAAAGAAAAACAAACAATAAAATATGAACAGACATGTCCATCTTCTGACAAAGTTCATTGTGGTTTCCACAGTCAGACCAGTTTACGTGAGGACCAGCATCAGTAAACAGAAATATTTCCAAAGCTGGAGAAGACTGTGAGTTTTGCTCTTAGTAGATAACCTTATCAGTTGTAAGTAAGTTATATTGTTGATTATACTTTTCTTGCAGCTATTGTTTATCCCCCCCTAGATTTGCAGTATTTAATGCTAAATCAAACAACGTGTACTCGTCAGGATCGATTATGCTGTTGCTAAGCAGCAAAATATTTGCAAGGGAGTGAGTGCATAAGCATACCAGGTATGCTTCTCAGCTTGTAACTGTTGCCTGGATCGTCTTGCAAATGAGCATTGAAGAAACATTAAGAGTCCTTTGTGGATGCTAACTCTCCAGCAGATGTAAGCCCCCATAATAAAGATAACTTTGTTCACACCTACAAATGAATCATGCCAGTTTGAGGATTCTTTGAATAAAAAGATAAGCACATTTTGGGAGAATGATAGCAGTACATTAAGCCATGTTTGAAAGTACAACAAATATAATGTGACTGATAAATGAGCTCACATGAATGGGATTTGGATCAGTCTGACTGTTCCGGCCATCTGAGACCGTTATTGCTAATAGACATCAGTGGTCTCAGCAGCTGTTGGGGCATTAGCTCATTATGAGTGTCGTGGGTGCAAGAAATGTCTCATTTGACAGCATAATGTGTTAATTCTGTGTCAGGGCTCTTATCGCAGAGGTGTAAATCTAAATGATCCACATAACAGCTTTTTTACTAATATCAAATGACTCGTGAGGCACATGTGATCACCACCTTCCTCCATTTCCCTTGTGTATTGCTATACCCTGGCCTTTGCTTCTGATAAATAAAGGACAGTATATAAAAAGAGCAATGTTAGACAAAGGGCTGAAGGGTACACCAGACCAAGCCTTTCGTTCTACTAAGTCATAAACAGCATCATAAAGTCCAGGTGTATGGCATAACAGCAGCTTTAAAGTAATTTATTTAGACCAGGAACAGTTTCGCAGTGAACCAGTTCATAACATGCACACAAACATATGCATACCATGCACCGCTAAGGAAAAACAATAGACTACTTCCTTGATGTCCCCCATAACTGTTCATTGTGTTTAATCTATACAAGTTCCCCCTCAGGTTAAAAGTAACAGAGGATTCGAAACCTGTATGTGATATTGATCATATTAATTTGATCACTTCAGTTATTTGTCTTTTAGATCAATGCAATGCCAAACAACTAATAGAGCGTGAAATGAAATGTGAAAGTAGGTCAATTATCAATTACCTTGTGTTGAATTGTGCTATATAAATAAATTTGCCTTGCCTTCAATGATTGATAAAAAAAAACCATGTTGATCAATAAACCCTGAGTCATACTAATCATGTAATAATTAGACAAGTAGTTTTCTCTGCAAGCTGATCCTCTAGTTAGTGAAAACATCTCAAAAGAAAATGTCTTGAAACACATTAAAAACAATGTTGAAATTGTAAACCTCTGCTGTAAAATTGTGATTTTTGGCAATGTTGAATAAACTGATTAAAAGTTTCTTAACCCTATAAGAAATTCAAAATATAGCTTCATTTCAAAGGGAGGTAAAAATAATATTATTCTTACCCCATAAGTATAAACAATCATCAGTAATAAATATATCAATAGAAGCAGATTCAGTTAGAGAACAATCATTTAGTCATTTTTTTTCTGTAGCTTAAAATCATGAAAAATTAAATACATTAGGTTGTCTCACAAAGACAAATAGATTTAATTTGTAAACTCTGAAAGCAGCAAGTGGACAGTGAGTCTATTTCTCCTTCATGAAGGTGCGCTTGGTTCGTCTCATCATCAGTTTTATATTTACTTCTAAAAAAAAAAAGGGAAAGAAAAAGTGCTGGATACTGTTTTCAAGAGTTAAACCATCGCGACAGTTCCTTCACCACATCTGTCTTTCCCATGGTTCTTCTCACCACCCTGCAGGCCGTACAGTAGTGTTCGTCCCAGAAAATTGGCTGATGTAAGCTGTAGCTCCCCCTCCAGTCCAGGTGCCGCTTCATCTTGACTGGATCGCTTCTCAGCATCAACAGGTATCGCGCCAACTCCTGTACCGTAGGGAAGTCATCCACGTGGATGAATGCCTCCGGGGGCAGGAAGCGCTCATAATTCCGCCTGGACGGACCCAGAACCACCGGCACAGCACCGGCCATCACCGCGTTCCACAATTTTTCCGTCATGTAGTCGGTGTGCTGCGAGTTCTCCAACGCCAGGTAGAACATGTACCCCCCGATGAGTTGCACCACGCTGCCGCTGCCTCGTGGCAACGGTTGGCCCGCGCGTCCAAACACGTCGATACGGATGAACCGGCGGAGCTGGTAGTATAGGGCCACGCGCACATGGCTCTCTGACCAATTGCTGATGACCCAGGCGACAAAGCGGTACCGGAGGCGGTGTGAGTAGGAGGGTAGGGAGAGCGGGAGCGTAAAATTACTTTGGAGACCGAGACCCAAGGTATTACGCGTACGGGGAACAAGATATCCGTAAGGCAAGAAAATGTTAGAGTCTGTTCGGTAGCTCATTGTGAGGTTAAATATCCCCTCAAAGCGCCACAGTTTAGGTGTGTGTGACGGAGACTCGTAGTTCATCCATATCCACTTTTGCGCATGTGGCCGCGGTTCCGGTGGAAGATCAACTGAGCCGGTGGCAATCTCCCTGTGGTGAATGACCACAGCATCAGCCTCAAAGTACATACTCAAGTCGTCGGTGATCGTGCACCCACCGATCTGATACTGTTTCTGGCAGTCCGGAAGTTGGCGGTACTGATCAAATGGATGGGTCCATATCAAGATCGTCACTGGGCTCTCGTTCACAGAGACAGACGGTCCATGCGTAAGTTGATTGGGCCTGTAGAGCATGCAGACTCCCAAGAGCAGCAAAAAAACAACACCTGCCACGCGCCCAGAGGGGCAGATCCGTTTGAGAACACGCACACAGCATTTCCTCCGCGGGGATAAACCCGACCACCGGGTTGTTCTGGAAGATGTGACTGTAGAGCCAGCTGGTTTCCATTGAGCACACTCTCCCATCGACGCCCCTCACCCTTAAGATTCCCCCAAACCTCTGATGGTAATAACTTGTTTGTTGTCCACAAAGTGGAAACTACACTTAAGTCTGCTCAGAGAAATCAGAAGAGAGAAATGACCCAGAGTCCAATATAGTCAGCTGACACACCCAAATGACCTGCTTTGTAACTCCTTCAGGTGTGATACTCCAGGTGCAGTAAAAAGTGGTGATAACACGGGCTGGAATAAAACTAGCAACTATCTGACACCAGCACTAGATTTAGCTGCATCCTTGTTCCTTATATCCCCCTTCCTTGTTTTGGATAATTTTGCGTTATGTTCATGGTCATGGTTAGATTAAACACATTTACTCCAGCGCAGAATACTCAAAACATTTTGACGTGGCAGCGTCGCTCAAGGTTCCAATTACAGCTGAATGGGGCTTTTGTGAGGCCTGTTTACTGTTGGAGGGGCCTGCCGGGAGCTTTTGGGTTGGGTAAACACCTTGAACCATAGGCATGGTATCCTGGTGAAACTCTTTTTCTTCATAAAGGAAAAGACAGCTTTTTTCATCCAGTTTTAAAACCAGAATTTGGTTAAACTAAATATGAGGAATTAGTAATACCTTTATTTTTTTAAAAAGGAAAAAAAGTTTTATATACTAAACTCTCATTTATTTATGATAATCAAATAATGCATCAGACTTTATGGGCTTTCATGGAAAGATTAATACCTGTCAATAACCACGAGTCCATCAACCATGCATCCCATAAGTAACTACTCATATTTTCAACCACTAGGTGTCCCCCTACACAAGTACAAACCCTTTTCAGTCTTCTCAGGGTAGTGACACTGGGATTTCTTCTCAAAACACTCATGTTTAATTTAGCAAATGAATAAACATCTCAGCTGGAAATTAGGCATGCAGCAGCGAGACTTTGAAAAGGTTTGTCTTGAATGTTTTATTTATTACATATGACCCAGCATTGCAACACCCTCGAACCAGAAATGTTAATAAATGACTCACAGTTTTAATGTGATGATCTAACCTAAACAAATACAAGGATAGAGCAAAAAGAAAACAAAAACACTCGTCTTCGGTCGGTGACAAAACCCTGCATGTAAAAGGATCATCTCTCCAGGTTGTTGTCATCATGTGAAGGTGTTCTGATCAAAACTCATGAAAAAATGATGAGGTGGCAGGGTTGGAAATCCGGCACTGTGTGTTGTGCCTGAGCTCTAGTGGGCAGGAAAAACACGCCGTAGCTGGGACAACATTATTCCTCCCCATAGACACAGAGTATGTCATGAAAACTGACTGTGTGTGGAAAAAAAAATGGCAGACAAGGAGGAGTGGGAGGAGATGAAGTAAGAAGCATGTGTGTCTCCACTGGGTCCTCCTCCTTCCTGTTACATCCATTCACTTTTCTTCACCATGCAGCCTATGCGTGTGTGTGTGCGGGTGCATGTGTGTGTGACTAGTTATCCCCATAAGAGATTTTGCATTCTTTCTGCATTATTTATCCTCCCTTTCATCTGTACAGTTCTATTTTGGGGCGATCATTGAATGTCCTGCCTGCGGTTATGTTGTGTTGGGAGGCAACGCAGCTACCTTATAAGACATGTCAACATGGTGAGGCTTAACATTATAAACATGGATGTCCTCCGAAAAAGCAGAGGTTCATGGAGACATAGCATGACATGTAAGAATTCATTTAATTTGTCTTTTAGCGGCTCAGATTCATTCATTTGAATCCTTTCTTTGCAGCACAAAAGCACACAGCTGCTGCTGGAAACCGATCATAATTAAAGCTGAATTTTTTTTGGTGATACGGTGACATTTTGCACAGCTCAAATTATAGTAACGAAGCTTGGCATTTACGCTTGTGTCATTTTTGCTCCGTTCTTCTTTTCTGGAAAAAAAAACAACTTTGCCATTATGTTCATTCACCTTTTGTTTAATGGATCACTTTTGCATTTTTTTTGTACTTCAAAGATCACTGCAACTGATTTCATGAGGGCAAGCATGCAGTCTTAATGGAAACCCAGACAAAAAGATTCATCAGGTTATTTTAAATTTACCCCTGAAACCATAAAACTGCCTGCTTTCCCAACAGTTTGCACATTTTCCAGACTTGTGTTTACTGCTGCCATCCTTATTTTCCTCAAACATTACACCACTGTGTGCCTGTATGTGTTTTTGTGGATGTGTGAATACCAGCACAGAGAGAAGCATTCAGTTGTTGATGGGACCTCCAGGTCTTCACTCATCTTCCGTATTGATTTTCTCTTGCTTTCCTTTTTGCACTCCCAGGGGAAAGGATGTCTCAATTGGTCCCGGCTGGCGAAGGAAAGCCTGAGCGATAAAGAAACAGATAGAACATGAGGGAGAGAGAAAAGAGAAAAAAATTGAAGGGAATACATNGAGCTGATCACTGAGGCCCTGGCTGACCCTTGACCTTGATCATGACCTGAGAGGTTACCCTGGAGGTCAGAGGTTGTGTGAAAGTGCCACTGCGGCGATTCACTCCACTGCTGGGTGATGATGATCTTATGCAGCCTCCCCAGCCTGTCTGACATGATCAGTGTTGCACTCTGCCTGCGGCTCCCAAGGGCCTCACATCCGTCTCTAACCCGGCCACACAAGGACCGCTAAAAGCACCTTACAGGCAGAGTCAATGAGCAGGAGAAAAAGGGACCAAACAGAGAAAAGTGGGAAAGCTAAAGGACAGAAAGGCTGTTTCATTTCATACCCTGTAGCTCTGGCAGGGTAGCAGATCTAGTTGTATAATAGCAATGACACAAAGAATGTGTGTTTATTTCTCTATATTTAAACTTTAACCAAATGCACAAGAGCTGATGATGCTTTTTAAATCTCTAGGCACAAACATGTTCCTGCTGCTGTCCTTGTCACTAACGATTTATGCTGTTTTTGCAATTCCTCCTCTAATTTTACCATAGTGTGCAATAAAAAAAGAAAAGAATAAATAATACCGTCTAAAGTCATTCATGGCAAATGTGTATGAATCTGTATAGCAGGAACATGATCATTTGCAGGCAGATTGATAACTCTGTTACTTGTTCTAACTTACACTGTGCAGTGCGCACCCCCTGCTGCTTCAAAGACTTTTAGATCCTTGTGAAGCTCTAGTCAAATCCTCATGGAGACGATGCGCTAAAATGCACAGCTGAAATGTTGTAGATTATAGATGGAAGACTTTTACTGCACACTTTGTATGGGGGAGATATATTTTTTCATTTTGCATCAAATCATGCAACATAATGAGGGTACACAGAGCTTTATATGAAGCAGAATTAAAACAAAAGTGAAAGCTCTCCATGTACAGTTGACAGTTAGCGATAGACACATACAGGTTTAACAGATCTGATTTGAAGTGTTTTACATCAATGTAAATATGTATTATAGCTCAGTACATAATAGCTTTCATATCTTAAAAAAATGTATTTTGTTTCTAAGTGTTGTTGAATGGAGCCTTGTCTGTTCTAGAGACTTGATTATATAATGTCTGATACATGTTCCAACTTCGAAGCAGTACTTTTGGATTTCATGTGGGCTGGGCATTACATGTGTAACTATTGTACATGCTCCAATTCACTGTACATTCTATTAAACATTTAGCTGTCTCTTATAAAAACTCAACAGTATAAAAAAGTCATAAAACCGAAGAGCTTCATCCAGATGCCAACACTGACTGGAACTTGTTGGATTATTTCCCTGTTTTTCTAGTAACAGTAATGTTGGTGGCATAACATGTATCAGGTTTCCTTTAGGGTGTCTTCTTTGTGTGATGGTAGGAGATAACTATACAAATACAGCATAATGGACACATTGCAGAGCGACTAAGCCTGTACGGATTATCTCAGACCCGTATTTCTGGTTTGGCTTAATGATAGGTAGCATCACCAGTCAGAGGCCAAGCTAGGGTAACACTGATTAACAAAAGGAAAGAAATGAAAAGATTAAACACAGGATACATCAGCTCATAGTATTTTCTCTAAAAAGTAAAGTAAAAGCACTCATGGTGTAGTTGCAGACTGTGCTGTAAAATGACTTTTACAAGTAATGTGAATCATACTGCTGTTATTGATGATAAATCCAAACATATGGGTCTATTTCTTATACAGTGACTGTAATTTAATGTATTTAATTCAATGCATGTGACTGGGTGTGATGAGAAGACTGCAGTCAGCCTTAAAAATGCTGTATTATGGTTATAAATGAAGTTTGTAATAAGGCAAAGCCATTTAAGCAGCATATCAGCTTAGAACTGAGCACCATTCATACCGTAGGAGGAGACACAAACAGCTTCAAATCAAATCAAGTAATGGCCTGAGAGTCGAGGTAATTCAACACACAAGAATGCCCACCTTTGTATCCACACAAATGCAGCAAAAGAGGTGTTATTATCTATGGCAAATTCTCATGTTATTTTTAGTGAATGCAATTAAAGTGCAATGGCTGTGAAAAAATGAAAATGATTGGTGGGAGGAAAATAAAGCTATGAAATATTTTTGGTAAATGCTCCGAGCATTGACGAAGGAAAAAAAAAAGGAGAGAGAGAAAAAAAAACCTTCTAAAGTGTGAATATGGGCGTGGATTTTCCACACACCAAGGCCTAGCAACACACTCCACAAGTTTAAATTTGGGAAGCCACAAAGTGCTAAAAATGAAAACAATGTGCACAGCAGATGTGTCACCCTGATAAACCTGAGCAGCTCGGCTGGGGTTTGGTGTGCAGAGCGGTTTAAGGGTGAAACTTTTTCGTTCTTTCTTTTTTTTAATGGGGAATGAGGCAGTACAGTTTGACACAGGAATTTAGGGCACACCATACATACAATGTAATTAGATTCTTTGCATATTCCTCCAAGGCACGTCCACACACACTGAGAGGGTCAGAGGACATGGTCAGCAGGAGTGATGCCTCAGGAGCCGCCAGTTCAGTGCACTGCTCAAGGTCACTTCAACAGCAGATATGTATGCACATTGACACTCTGACCACTGGGCTGCCTGCTGCAGCTTTGACTTCACTAGATTAGCAACACAACAAGCTTGTTTTCTAAACTGATATGATTAACATCTGTATTTGAAAAGAATGAAAATATTGAACTTAACGTTCCTAATAAAATAAAGGGAAATCGTGAGCTTCAAAATACCTTGAGCCGAGTTAAACTCCACTCCATCTTTTACTAATATTTCCACAGCAAAGTTTAGTTTATACAGTGGATTATTCTTTTTTAACAACAGTGAATGAAAATGAATATGTCTGGGAATTATTCAATTTAAACATTGTTTTTGTTTTTCAATCAATAATCAGAGTTCCCCCGGCAACAACTGAGACTGCATACTATGTTGATTTATTATATTCAAGTTTCATTTAGGCTAAGTATTTTTTGTTTAATATCTGTAGACATAACAGGATTGTTTAAAATCAGTATTTTAATTAAGGATAATTAGTTTGAGCTGTAATCTGACCGTCAAGCTAAAAAATTGCTTGCTGATGCAACACATTATTTGCTGTGGGTAAAATTATTGCCAGACTTGCCAGAATGCTTTCAAAATATAGGTACTAAATGAGATACCAAAAGTGATCCACAGAGGGATGCAAAGCTTACCATAGGCATAAAGAAATTAGTTTATTATGTCTCTATGTTCACACAGACACATAAAACAACTAAAATAAGATATACAAACAACCATACATAGATTGAAAATATAGATATAACAAATATGAGAAAACAAAATGGCCAAATTATTTTATAAAACCTAAACTTAAAGCACAATGAACATTTGACACAAAATCACCAGTCTGTGAGCCAAAGTTGCATAAGAAGCCATAAGAAGCCCCAACTTGCAAACTCCACAAGCAAAACACTGCTTAGACTAGGTTCCTGAAATAAAGAGACTGGTGTAAAACAACCAAAAAGAGACATAACTGGAAACACACACAAAAGCTGATTAAATTAAAAGACACCTTTTTAATCCCAGAGGGAAACTGGAATGTTATGGTAGGGTTTTTCGTTTTGTTGCTCTTTTTTTTAATGCAAAAAAAATAAAAAATTCTAACAAATTGAACAAAGAAACATAGGGGGACTAATAAAAGACATCAACTGTTTAGAAAATGAGAAAGAAACAATGACTTTAAAGTAGGCTAAGTAACAAATAGGTATGTGAGTTTTAAATTGAACATTTGGTGGAAGAAAAATCATAGCCTACTTGCAAGGTTACTGACGTGTTTGTGTCTCCTTCCGTTTTGGGTGTCTTTACAGCTAATCCTCAATAAAAACAAGTGGGGGGCCTTTTAGACGTCTTTGCCCAGGGCCCGTCGTTTCTCAATCCGGCCATGCCTTAGCCTCCTGGCATTATTTTTGTATGATCTTTGCTCTCCATAATATATAATGATCAAACAAATTACAACATCAAACGTGGACTCCTCCGTCGCTCACCATAATATATCTTTGAGTGTAATAAAATGAGTAATGTTGTGCCTGTTCAGTTGTTTACCTGTAAAAATCTGAATGTTGATAAAATGCTATTTAAGCAATTATAATGGCGTTATTAAGGCGACACCTCTGTAAAGTGACTCCGCTCCATACACCAGGCGTCGTGGGGGCGGGGGTTGGATGTGATCCGGTCCGGGTGTTCCGGACGCCCGGTCCTCTCCACTGAACTCCAACCCCCGCGCTCTCTATCAGCATCTCATTCCTGTCTCAATATGTCTCAAGATGGCGGCCAATGCAGGATCGATGTTTCAATATTGGAAGCGCTTTGACTTACAACAACTACAGGTCAGTTCAACCTCTCTTTAAATCGTCCACCTCTGGTCGCTTCGCTTGTCTCGGTTCTCTCGGAGGCTGTGTTTTGGGGGTTTTCGGCGGCCGCCTCGTAGGTGTTTCGGAAGAGAATTCAAGACCTCTTCCTCACATTGATGAAAGTGGCTCTCTCGCTGATCAGAAATTGATCCTCTTTGTTCAATTCAACATCGATCGGACACTGCAACTGGGCAAGCCAGGGCGACGCCGCGGGGATGCACCGAAATAAAAGCAAAACGGCAGCGCTTTGGCGAAAAGCTTTCGGTTGGTTATCTTTATTGCGTGTTCTTCAACTTTTACCGGAGCGAGTAGCCGTAGTTAGCCCGACGCTTTAGCCGCTCTAAGGTTGGATAATTTGGGGAAAAAAATAAGTGCGACTCATTATACGGTGGCGCTGTGGTGACACCAACCATTGAGACGGGCAGCACAGGCTCACAACAGCTTTTAGCTTGTGTTTTTTTCTTCTTTTAACTGTCACATTAGTAAGTTTAGTTGAACCCGAACGGACACATTAGCAACCTTATCGGCTAGCGGTTTTGGAACAGTTTATGAGGAACTCGTCTCCGTGTTATCATGCGTGATCCACTCGGC
>JAPMNP010629229.1:0-17649 GCA_029874935.1 Atherina boyeri
CAGTTAACAGGCGAGAGGCAGGGTATACCGT
Organism: Atherina boyeri; assembly: GCA_029874935.1. Lineage (NCBI taxonomy): Eukaryota > Metazoa > Chordata > Actinopteri > Atheriniformes > Atherinidae > Atherina > Atherina boyeri. The sequence continues at coordinate 32 of JAPMNP010629229.1, forward strand.
GGACAGGTCGCCAGTCCATCGCAGGGCCAACACAGAAAGACAAACAACTATTCACTGCAGGAAGAATGTTCTTAGAGTAGCCAATTAACTTAACATGCATGTTTTTGGACAGTGTGAGGAAGCCAGAGTACCCGCGCATACACTTGGAGAACATGCAAACTCCACACAGAAAGGCCACTGATTGAACCCCTCGAACAGGGGAGGTCACCATTTGCTGTGAGGCCTATCTTTATTATTAATGTGATTTGCTTGAAAGATACTGGTGAACACTTCTTTAAGTACTACACAATTGATACCTTAAACCCTTCCTTTTGACAGTAAGTATGTGCATTGTGGTTTGGTTTGAGCAGAGTACCATACAGTCCAAGGAGGAGCCTGATGCCATCGGAATGCATTTACACAATAAAGCTGCAAGATCACCGAAAATCCACTGTTCAGGAGGGTACCTTGCTGCAGTGATGAGTCTCTGTTTTGGTTTGTGCTTTTTCTAATAGTCATTTTTACAATTTGTGTTCACTGGGTAAAAAAAAAAAAAACACCTGATAAACATATACAGGTACTAGTACTGTTTGAATGAAAAAGTTAGAAAACACCAGTTTATCTTTACAGACAAAATTTGCATTCTTGATGAAAACCTTTCACCGATTACTGTAAAAGTCACCAAACCAATTACAATTGAATAATACTATCAAACAAACCATATATTCACAGTACTTTATAATCACATTTTAAAAGAAATAGACAGAAGATCTTTATAAGCAAAGACAATTTCAGTCAGTATTTCTATACTTGCAGTAGTTTGTATTTTGGTCAAATATCACATTTTTCCCTTACTGAAACAAATACATTATGTCACAGAATATAAAAAAAAGCTTTGAGTAGGTGGGTGTGTTAGTCCATGCAGTGCCAAAACAACCCATGAATGCAGTGAATGAAATGTCCAAAAATGTCTTTTATCCACTCAGGCTGGTTATGATCAACCCGCCCTGTGGGGGCAATTTGATGATCGTGACCTTGACTGATCCTGTTCAGATGAGCCGGGACCGGTTAGGACCTATCAGACCCTCAATGGAATTTACCACAATAAGGCTTGACTGAGGTCTACTTAAGCCAGGAGGGGAGGTTACTCGCCTGGCTTTCTGACTGCTGTATATCTCTCCATCAGTCAACTCCAACTACTTGACCTGAGCAAGCAACGTTTTAGCTCAGGTCTTTCACTGGCCATGCTGGTTATAGCACCCAATCTCTTGATCTGTGCACTTGGGGATTTGCCAGGGTAAATTCAGACGCTAGGGCAATTGGCTTCAAGGACCTGCTTTAAGCCTGGCCTAAGCTAACCGATAGGAACTACCTTATATTTGATGTTGTACAACACATATAATGTGTCTGATCTTCATTGATAAGCAAAATAACTACATCTTTACTTTAACGGCAGGTTATATTTACTGAAGCAATTTTAGCAGATTGGTACTGCCCTTTCATGATTAAATGTAAAATCTGAATGATAAATGGTAAATGGACTATATTTATATAGCGCTTTTATCCAAAGTGCCTTACACTACATGTCACATTCACACACACCCAGATAGGCACATCGGGGGCAGTGTGGGGTTTAGTGTCTTGCCCAAGGACACTTTGGCATGTAGCCTGGGGAAGCATGGAATCGAACCACCAACCCTCCGGTTCCCTGAGCTACAGCCGCCACAAAAAATCACAATATTCTGATTAATCCCAAATCTTTTACCTATCCTTAACTTATCTAAGCAGTGTAAATCGGTTGGTTCTAGGCAAAGAGAGTCTTTCCTGATCACATGTACTTGCAATATACACAGAATCAAGGGCTTCCATCCAGCTAATGTTAATCCATTAACCTCTCTCCTATAAAACTTTTAGGTGAAGTTACATAAGGCAGTCTGGTTGAACAAATCAATAATTCATCTGTCAGTTACACATGTCCATATCCCTTGAGGTGATAGAAAGTATCCGGTTAACTGTAATTTCCACAGTGTAGGCTAGGTCAGAGTCTCTTGAAGTGGTGACAAAAACTTATCCAACTAACTTTAAAATCCACAGTACAGATTCTGGCTTCCAAAAAAAAAGAAGTGCTCCAGTTAACTTTTAATCCACGGTACAGGATATCCCATCTCGACACAGTGAACCAGAGAAACTGAGAAGTCCAATTTTTAAATCCAAGCTGGTTGGAATGGTTTCTCTGACAGCTCTGTGAATTATTTTGCAGCTCTGACCTCCTCCGAGTCCTTAATCTGTAGCAATGAAGTTTAGCTTCATGAACATCTGTAATAAACATCTAGACTGATTACATTCATTCATTTACAACCTAATGTTGATTTACCAATGCAAGCATGAATTTCTACAGTGATTTCTAAGGCTGCGGTCACATCAGCCATGTCGATAACGCGACACTCTGCCGCCGCATCTAAAGACTCTATTTGCATGACAATGACCGCAATCCAAGTTTAACTCCACCTTAACGTCAAATGCGCTTTGAGAAAGTCCAGACTATGCAGATTAGAAGCTTTTTCTGCCTCTCTTTTTGTGCATTACTTTATTCTCTTTGAAGCTCTTTCATCTTTTCCTTAAATGCAACAGAATTAATTTAGATAAAAATATATCTTTTTATCGTTATGGCTGGAGCAGATGATTTAAAGTAAGCACATGGTGTTCTTTCAATTTAAGTATTGACATATTAAAGTAAAACCATTCGTTGAATAAACTAAATGTGGACTGTAGGATGCCAACCTTCACTGCACCTCATTTATTCAAGTCAGGGTCGCCAGGGGAGGGCTGGAGCCTATCCCAGCTGACATCGGGTGAGAGTGGAAGTACACCCTGGACAGGGCTGCTAGTCTGTCGTAGGACCAATCAAAAGTCGCTATTGTCTCTCTCAGCAAATGTTCCTGCATCAGTCACTGATTCTACAAAGGAAGAAATGCCCATTTATGAGGCATGTGCCATCTTGATGAGCATTTTTCACATAACATAAAAGCAGCAACAAAGCCTACAATTTTGCAATCTTTCATAAATCGCTGTATGTCCCCCCCCCCCAATTTTCAGGCTCCATATCTTTAAATGTTCAAAGTGGTGCAAGGAAAATCAACTTTAGCAAATGCTAAAGCATGATACAATTCACAATGCAATTAATTTAATTGAGCATATTTCAGAATCAGAAAAAGCTTTATGGCCAGGTACAATCCTGCATTCCTGGCTGCATGTTTCCGTGCCCTGGAGGGGTTTAGTTCCTGGAGAGATGGGAGGTTGCAGCCGATCCCCTTCTCAGCAGGGTGGATGACACGTTGCAGCTTGGCATTTTCCCTGGGGGTGGCTGCAGCAAACCAGCCTGGAATTGAGGATGTGAAGATGGATTCAAAGATGGCCGTGTAGAAGTTCACCATCAGCTTAACTGGGAAGTGAAACTTCTTCAGCTGCCGAAGAAAGTTGAGCTACTGTTGAGCCTTCTTAGACAGGCGGCTGATATTCTGCTCCCACTTGAGCTCCTGGGTGATGGTAGTGTCCAGGAAGCAGAAGGACTCAACAGAGGTCAACGGAATGTTGCAGATGATAACGGGGGGCTGTTTCCTTTCTGAAGACCACTATTATCTCCACTGTCTTAAGAGCATTGAGCTCCAGGTTGATCATGTGGCACCAGGACACCAGACAGTCTGTCTCACTCCTGTAGGCTGACTTATCCCCATCAGAGATGAGGCAAAGGAGGGGGTATCATCAGCAAGCTTCAGGAGTTTGACAGACTGGTGTTAAATGTGCAGCTGCTAGTGTACGTGGAAAGTAACAGAGAAAGGACACAGCCCTGGGGGGTCCGGTATTGGTAGACTGGGTGTCCGAGACATGCTCTGTCTATCAGGATGATCTGTTGGAGATATTTCAATCAAGGGTGGGACTTGATCCCTTGTGGTTAAGCTGAGAGTGTCCCTGTGCATGGAGCAGTTCTGCATTGAGGCATGTAGAGTGAGGGAGAGCCACAAGTCGACACCGGCTGCAGCTCCGGGTCACGCAGAGGATGCAACACCCCAGGACGCATCTGCCTGTGCAAAACAGCATTTCCAAGCAGCTCATCTTTTGTTTTCTCCCCACTCTGCTCCTCTTCCTTGGTCTCGTCATTCTCTGACAGATGTTCCATGTCTAAATAATATAAATCCTTCTCCTTCCCTTCCTTTCCTTCACCTCCTTGTTTTGATGTTTTGCAAAGTTCCTCCATAGTATTGGAAGAAGAGTGCCTGGGCCTGTTGATTACTGCACCCTGAAGCTCCCACAGTTCACTGGTACCAGATACTAACATATCTGAGTTGATGAAAATTCCCTTATCGCTGGAGCTGTAGCTATTACCACCCTTGTAGTCCCCATGAATGGGCTGCTCATCCGTGGGATGCACTTTGGCATATATGACTGAAGACTGGGCTGATCTGTCAGAGCTACTTGAATGCTGGTCAACTGGGGGGTCAATTGGTGGTAATTCATCAGCACATAGGCTTGAAGTCGTTAAAGCATCCAGAAAAATGTCTAAGGAGGGAACTCCATCAAGGGATGCCTCATTCTCCATCAGGTGTTTCACCCTTGGCACCAACCATACAGGAAGAGGGGTAGATGAAGCAGAGGCAGGGTCATGAGTTGGGGACACAAATGGCTTTTGGAATAGGGCCTTGTTTGTAGTTTTATCAATGATGACGACTTTGGAAATGTTCTCAGAGGGCAGGAGCAGCGGCATAGCTTGCGAACATTCCAGAGATTGATACAGGTTGTCAGAAGATTCCACCTGGAAAGACAATATCTACATTTCAGTCAGTACAGTACATCACATTAACTCTGACTCACATATAAATATGTTGTGCTAAATTTAGCAGTGGCTGTTTTAGATCTGGAACTAACTTAAATGCCATGCCACAGACTGTCCCTGAGGTCATAACCCCCCCCAGCAACTTTTACTGAGATTTTTCTCTCTAGATCTAGATCTGTGCAGAGGCTTCATTTCAACATCATCATAAGATAAATGCAGTAGACCAAAGAAAATGAATGGATAATGCTGAAAGAGACTGGGTTAGTCTACATGTGGTGAACAGTTACTAAGTACTTTTTTAAGTACTTTTCTGGTTATAAAGGGTTTTGGAACAGACTGGAGTTGAGAATGATTGGACAGAAATGTCCAGCCTGAGCAAATGGGAAGCTGCATAAGATTTTCAACTAGTTTTCAGATTATAAACCAATATACAAATAAAAAACATGTTTTCTAGGGAAAATGTCAAAATCAGAGATTGGCTGCCCATTTTCGTACCTGTTATTATCACTGAGTCTCATTGCACAACAACTAATTACCCTCAAAGTTAAATAGTCGACCTACAGATGTTAAAGAGGAGCGAGCGCCTGTCGATGAGGGAAACTGTTGGGCGACCATAAACTATCAATCCAACTGCTCAGTATCTACAGATAGAGGAGGAAATAAAGACCTTCTAAATGAGTTTGACACAGTTTGGGACGTTTTAAGTCAACACAGCGTACCTAGAGCAAAGATAAGGGATATTTCCTTTCCGATTGACTCGGCTCTAAAAAGAGATTCTTTGTAGTGAACAAGAAGAGCCAACTGCCGTCTGGGAGATCAGAATCTTCATAATGGATTTTTTTTTTTTTTTTGCTGTACACACCATGCACTATGTCCCCCACACTGGAGCAGAGGCTCAAACAGATACCTGGAGAAACATCAGACATCTTAATCCAGAAGGGTGCAATCCCTGGAGCAGCTAAGATACTGGACCCTTGCTCTTATACAATTAATATTGTAAAAAACCCTTTTTTCCCTCTCTGATCACTAAGGGGTTCTGTAGATTTTGCCTAGTCGATTATTCGTGCACATCCCTATTTGTTAGGTTTTGTTTTTTTGAGAACTGTTGAAACACACAAAAATCTGTGGAGGCTGACAGTAAGAGAGTTGAACAATTCTGTGTAAGTGTGAAAGAGTCTCAAGTTTCACAGTCATTTCTTTTTACCTTTTTGAAATCTAGTCCTTTAGCCCACGAGCATTCGTTCGGGTTGGGAATATCCTCCCACAAAACCTTATTGATCCTGGAAATTCAATATTGCACAAGTTTAGGATGAGCATAGTATTGAAACAATCCTACTCCCTTCTTATCTTTTGCATAATCCCTCCACCTCCTATTAGCCAAGACAAAGTGTGAGTTAAAGCCCTTGTTAAATGTCACACTTCAAATTTTTCATAATCAGTGTGTCTATACCCTTAAAGGACAAGTTCAGTATTTTACACTTAAAGCCCTGTTGTCAGATTTTTTTTATTATGAAATAGAACGATTGTGATTCAAATTTGGACACATGCTGCTCGTAGCACCCCCCACCTCCACAATGGCTGTGTGCCCACTGGAACAATTCTTCCTAAAACGCATTAAACTTTTGTTTACAAAGACGTGAAACTCACCGAGTGGTCAGGGGTGTATACTGATATGTTCACGCAAAAATCGCTGCAAAATATGCTTTCCAACAGGTTTCCAACAAGTTTTTGTCCAACTCCGTTGTATTGTATTAGATGTGCTGTGACGAACGGTATTAGTCCGCCACTATTCTATTCAATTATTCAAGCTCTCAGTGGAAGAATGTACGGGTGTGAGGCGTTTGGAAAAATAGGTCCACAGTTTTACAACAAATGGTAAAACACCTGTTAGAAAGCGTCTTTTGCAGCGACTTTTGCGTGAACATATCAGTGAACACCCCTGACCACTCGGTGAGTTTCGTGTCTCTGTAAAAGAAAGTTTAATACGTTTTAGGAAGAATTGTTCCAGTGGGTACACAGCCATTGTGGAGGTGGGGGGTGCTGCCACAAAAACCGTAAAAGCTCGTTCCAGCAACATGTGTCCAAATTTTAATCACAATTGTTCCATTTTATCATAAACAATCTGAAAACAGGGCTTTAAGTGTAAAATACCAAACTTGTCCTTTCATTAAACTGGGAACCCAGAGATTGCCATCATTTTTCATTCCTTACAGGTGTGTGCATGAAAATCAAATTAATTTTACCCTAATGCCATACAATTAACACCAGATACAAAGTATAAAAGTACAAAATACTAAGATGAAAATAATAATAGTCTTATTTGAATAGCACAAGCTCTTACCGTTTTTGGGAGAGAAAGAGGGTGACAAACAGGAAGATGCAAAGTAAAGAGATGGACAACAGCATCCCATAGGTTGTAGGCTTTCCCTTGGATGCTTTAAAAAAATTAAGACTACACATCAAACATTTAATGATACAATGAAAGTCCTGACATTTAATGTTGCATATGGTAAGGATAGAAATCTGTGAATAGTGAGCACACCTGAGGTGACTACTGGCTCCCCTTCCCCGTCAGGAAACACAGGGTACAAATGGAAGATGTATTCCTCAAACAAAAAAACTCCTGACATGAAGCATAAAAATACAAACAGATGGGTTTGATGAGAACATTTGCAGAGAGATAAATCACATCAAAGAATCAGCAGAAAATGTTTTACCATCTATGTTGACAGGAAGATCAGTGTAGGGTAGTCTGACCCATGAATTTTGACTCCGGGCGTAGTCCTTAAAGTCCTGCTGACTTTGTGGGAACCACTGAACAACCATGAACTGAGGCACAGAGCTGCTGTCCAACAAGCTCCATGACAGAGACACACAGGTGCTGTTCATAAGTAACACATGAAATGACTTCACACAGCGACCTGTAGTGCAGAAGAGCAGAAGAAAAATCAGATGACCCATGGAGTTGATGCCTAGTGACAAAAGAAAATCTAGGACCTGATGACTCTGCATATCATGAGTTATGATAAGGCTTTGTTTTAAGTGTCCTCAGCCTATCGGAATCTACAACTAAAACCTTGTAAACATATTTTCTTCTTTTTTCACATTTTTTCATCTATTTTTTATAGAGGACTATTTGGAAAAGCCCCATGTGCAGGGTTGTAAACTACAAGCTTGAGGTAGATTCAGAGTGGTAGTTTTGAGCATTTTGATTATAAACAATCCAATGCTCTGCTTTATATTTACACAGTGGAGATACTGATGTGGTTCATGCTGCTGTATAATAACTCCAGGTCACTTTGGAATGTGTTAAGTGCCCAGGATACAATTGACATGAGAGCCAGCTGCTTCTAAATGTTTTACTACATTACTGTGTCTGAAAACCTTAGGTTATTTGGTATTTGTCAGAGTTTTGAACTTGACACAAAACATTCTTGTCCACTACTAATAACAGAGAAATGTCTAGAAAACATCAATATCTGGAATATAAATCCCCTGCCCCCCAAAAAAATATATATATATATATATATTCTCAGAAAACCATTTTTATTCTGCAACTTTAGTTATTGAGATTTAATGGAGAGAGAAACCCAATAGTTGTTTGTCAAAAATATTGAAACAACTCAATGTTCTTTCTCCAGTGTCCCCGTCTACAGTAATTATTGTCACTAATGTTAGTTGAGCCTCAGGTCAGTAAACATAACAGTGTTGGCAAAACAGCTCTGATGCACCACTAATCTTCAAAAAAGTGGTTAGCCTTAAATATTATGTTTTCTGATATTTCGTAAGTAAAAAAGGAAACAAGCAGTAGATCATGACACGGTGAACATCCTGGAAATGTTCAGTGTATCTATATTTCCCAGAAATTCACATAACCTTCTCAATTATTGTGAGTTAAACAGATTATTGTAAGAAAACTTATTGTAAACTCCCTGTAAGATTCCTTCTCACTCACATTTAGATTGTTTATCCAGCGTCATGTTTATGTTGTTGATGGAGCTCCCCAGACTATTGACGGCCTCCACAGTCACAGTATGGTGCTCTTGATTCCACTCAAAGCTGTAGGGAGACAACTGACTGATCGTATCTCTCCGCACAAATCCATTTGAGTACCGATGTTGCACAATAAATCCATCCACACAGTACGAGTTCCAAAATACTGGGAATGTCTCCGATGACTGAAAAGACAAAGCCTTTTATTTATTGCTCAAATGTTTAGAACAGCAGAGGAAAACCAACGATGCAGCAATAGGAAAATAATCTGACTACTGGCACAACTGGCAATCTCAGATTGTTGTGGCCAATCACACTGAATTATCACACTGCATCAATTCATAATTAGCCAGTTTGGCTACCTCAAATAGCAAAGTGATGTTAGAGCTGTTTTTGACTGGGGCATCATAACGAATTCTCCAGAAGTCAGGGCCACGTTCAGGAACTGAGGAGGAAACAAATCACTGAATGTTAGATGGTTTTTAGTCCTTAGACAGCTTGCAACGAAAGCTCTTGGCCATGAAAACCAAAATCACAAGTTCTGATGTGATATAACACATTATACCGAAGTCAAGCTGCATCTGTCAAGGTTTTTATTACCCTGAGAAGTAACTGCTTTTAAAGTTTAGATCAGAGGGGAAAATTGTTATACCTCTGCTGTTTTCAGGTATGGACCTCACAGAGTCACTCCAATCACTCCAGTAGCCTTTCCCACTTTTGAGCATGCAGCGTACTTGAACAATGTACACTTTGCACATGTCTGGTACCGTAACCTCTGCCCAGTGAGACTGCAATGGATCCTGGACCTGCAAACATAACATTTATAGACATCACTAGTGAAAATTTGACAGGTAATAAGACAACACATGGAATTGAATGATTATTCTATCAAAAAGGAAACTAACACTTAGGCACCTACTTTTTAGGCCTCGGCTGAAAACTGCATACCTATAATGAAATGACTATACTGTATCTCTGCAACAAAGTATATTTGAATATAAACACTTTCAAATGAATATCACTTGGGAATCATGCAGCTGCAGCTCTAAACCTCTATCAAATCATAGACCAATATGCAAACATTATCTCTCCAAAGGACAACTCTGATAAAGTGAAGCAGAACTATTGTAGAGGAGTTTTAGTTCAGAGAGTTCAAGTGAGGTCTCCAAAATGATATATTTGGCATACTTTGGCACCATCTTTTCAGGTTTTATTTAGTGACTCTTAAAGATAAGGTGGGTAAAGTTATCCAGCCTTTTTTCTATCTTTCTAATTTCATCGTCTCGGGGTGCTACATTTGTTATGCCTTGAAAATGAGACTTTGAAACCTTTTTAATGTTGCTTTTTACTTTGCTGCTGGCTACAAATCTCATAATTACTTCTATAAATTTTGTTTGCTTAACTAAAGAAACACATGAGCTAATAATGCTCTACTAGAACTCCATCTGATGTTTTTTATGCTGATAAGGAAATTTGACTTCTTGTTGAGATACTTTTCTACCTTTTGGAAGTTGGCATTCCAATTTTCAATTTATTTCTTAAAGCACCAACACCATAGCATTTGTGTTAATAATAATAATAATAATAATAATAATAATAATAATAATACATTTTATTTAAAAGGTGCCTTTCTGACATTCAAGGTCACCGTACCGGCATAATAACTGACCAGCAGTAATGATGGATGGCCTTTAAATCCAACCATTTTCTGAACCGCTTATCCAATTCAGGGGTGTGGGGGGCTGGAGCCTATCCCAGCTATTAGCAGGCGAGAGGCAGGGCACACCCTGGACAGGTCCCCAGTCTGTCGCAGGGCCATGGCCTTAAGATGTGTACAGCAACATTTTTTGATTAATCCCAATTTTTGAGGACGACCAAATAGGAAAGAATTGCACTTATTATTATGGAAAATGACATGGCTATGAGCAAGTATGGTGCTGATTTAATTAATGACAATTAATGTTACCTAGACAGAAATTTGTAGAAATTGAGCTTCTACACTGTATTCTATTTTTCTGTTTTAAAAAAAAATAATTTTAAAAAAATTTGAAGAGAGAGCCAAAATTTCAATACAATAAGATTGTGAATAACGGAGGAAGTTGGATGGTGGAATAAGGTTTACTGGAAAGACAAAGTTAGGTGTCATCTGCGTAGCTGTGAATATTGTAATTTTGGAATGCCAAATGGAAGATGGTAGATAGATATAAGAAGGGGCTCCAGGACAGGTACTTGGGGTACACCACTAGCAACAGGAAAGGTGATTTGAATTAGATTAACTGAAACTACTTGATCTGGGATTAAAATTAATGACAGAAGAAGGATCTACTAGAGTGTTTCGATAGATCAAAGTATGTCACAGACATCTTATGATCTCAGAGAAAAGTGTCAGTTTTTGGAGTACATGTCATTAAATCTCTCCTTTTACTACCTGGAAGAAATTATATAATCAGAGAAAAATAAATGAACATTTCGATAAGTTAACTTTGAGTCCTGCTTTCAGAATCATATAGCCATAAATGGGTTTTATCCCATTTTCCATTTCTGAAAATATCCACATTTAAGTTTTATTATTGGAGTAAATTATTATAATTTATTCTGTTGAGTTATAATCACTCCTTGTCAAAATTTACATAAATGCCTTTGATGCACAAAATTTACCCTCCAAATCTCTGTATCAGGGGATCTGAAGCGGTATTGGAACTGGAGGCTCTGAACAGGCAGTTTCGGACGGACCCAAGTTACTTTCAGGACCCGACTGCTCGTCGCCATCACATTTGTTGGTTGGTGAGGTTTCACTGCATTGGGGACAACGGAGAGCCCAGTACTTTAGTTTGTTTTAGTAAATGTCTAAAAATCTAATACAACCCTGGACTCGAAATCAGTTACAGTATGTTGTTGTTAAATATACATCTAAGTTATGAAAATATTTTCTTCACATCTTGCTCACCATGATTTAAAGGTGATATATAGATGTGCTTGGACTGGATGGTGCACACCGTGGAGCTGGTATTCTTCCCACACAGCCCCATCCACAGTTTGTAGCAGTACGTCGCTTTCAGAGGACTGATGGTGCAGAACTTGTCTGAAGATTTAACTGCCTTGCAAAAAGATCTGTTCTTAAAAACGTCCTTACTGGAGCTCCTATTCATCACGTCACATCGTAAATTAGCCCACCTATCGGGAAACAAATGCAAAGAAATGAGGCAGAGAAAAGATCCATCAGTGGCATGAGACTAAAAAGGACCTCCATTTAACACAAAGTGACTAAAATTGCTGTTGACAGGAAACTGTATCAGATGCTCACATAAAGACATTAAAAGACAATTCTCTTTTTTTGTCTTCTTTCTAGAGTTTTATCTTAGCATTAGATATATAGTGTGCTTCTTCAGAAACAATTATTGGATGGTTATTCATAAGGTCCACACACATTGAGCCACTGTCTTCTGGAAGCCTTGATTTGTAATGTCTCTGATACTCTCAACAAGGCCTCTGTATTTACTTTACTGTGCAACTACGTTTTTTTGTTGTTGTTGTTTTTTTACACTTGACGTGGCCTGAGAACCTCCTGGTATTGTGGCAAGTGCAATTGCATCAAACAATTTCTTTGAATAATTATCAGATATACCATCTTTCCAACTTTTCCAGCCTCCTCTGTCAAACAAGCACTTTCAACCCACTGTGTTTAGAGTTTAACTGCTTTAATCTGATCATCTTCAAAAGTAGAAAAGACATTGAAAAATGTCCACAGTAAGTGTACACAACCTTTTAAATAGGAGAGTGAAGCCTTAAAGAAAAAAAAGGGAAAACAAAGTACAGGTTGATAAATCATCAAAATGGGTATTTTCTGAGCCGACTGTTTAGCCAGCACAACCTGAATAAAAAAAAACTGATTCTCATCTTGATATCCCCAGTTGTCCCAATATTTTAAAAAGGTCAACCAAGGGCTTTATCTACAATCTGTTGTGTTAACAGATCTTCTCTGTAAAGTAAAAAAAATAAATAGATCAAATTGTGGACAAAAGTCCAAAGTTGACATAAATTAGGATTATACATAAAATTACAGTTGGCTACATCCAAATAGCTGGATATGTCCCAAGTCTAATTAATTAATTAATTATAATTAATCTTTTAATTGTTAGTTAATTAAGGAGTTCAGAAAAAGAAAGATTTTGTTTTTTCACAGCTGACATCTGCAATCCATCAGCAGCAGCTCTGTCAGCATTCATTTTCATTTGTTTGGCTCTTGTTTTGAAAGTGAGGATACCGGCTATGCTAGCGAGGCCAAACATGCTGTTGGTATAGTCAAAAGCATCTGTTCATCCCTTCACTAAATGAAGGGTTGTGTCAAAGTATTCCAAGGTGGTTTTCAGTATACTGTGTTCAGAGCCTCCCAGGTGTCCAACACAAGTCCTAGAAATTTGCAATAAGAATGTCTCTGTCTGTTTACACACAGAAATGCTAAATGCAGGGTATAAAAACATTATGTCAAATGCTGCCTTACTCATAAAATAATGTGAGTGTATGCTCTTCTTTGTTTGTCCACTTGCATTCCATAGCATTGTCACCGTTGGTCATACAGTTTATATCAATGAAACCTCCTGAAATAGAGACATAGATGCACCTGAGTTTAGGGACAAAAAAGTACAAATCATCTAAGGTAGCATCAATATCCTGGGTTTGTATTGCTTCACATTGTTAAGTTGTCACACTTTCCTTCCTGTATTTGTTGGCTTCAAGAAAAAAGCAGCCTCCAGCAGCTTTTCTAAATGTTTATGTTGAGTTTCTCCACAGAAATAGCTGAACTGTTCTTTGAAACTTAAAAAAAAAGACTATGCATCCCTTTCTTTGAACTTGAAACTGGATTTGCAATCCTTTGAATTGTATTTATTTCTGTTTTTATTAATGCACAGAAACTCACCTTGCACATAGATCTGACTGTAAGGTATTGAAAAATTCTTTTTGCATTGCAGCTTGTCATAGATCCCAGTCTCAGATGCGTGGAATGTTACCTGGCTGACCTGTTTTAGTTCACAGAAAAAGGAAAAGATGTTAACACTAAATAAACTTTTCTTAACCTCCCTCACTTCACTTCTCACTTCTCTAAAAAATGTAGGAGAGTTACATCATGCAAAGTGTCTTCTTACCCACTCGTTAACTGTGTGGGACAGACTGCGATCGAGCTCTTTGTCATTTAACTTCCACACGGCCGTGCTGGCGTTCACGCTGCGGTCGTTGAATACACAATACACCGATACATTCTCCCCTGTTCCTGCCACCACTTGTTCAGGGATGTAACTCACTTCTGCAGAAAAAAAATATTTGTAAAAATGTTTTTACAGTGATGAACATATATCTCTTACTCATAGTGCTCTTTAGAAATAAAGACCGGTTTTAAAAGCAAGTTGAATAGAGGTCATTGGCAATAAAAGAGACTTTCTCTCAGCACTTATGGGAAATTGTGTAACTTATTTCCGTTGTACTACTAAGTGCTGCTGACTAGCAGGTTTTCAACAAAACTGCACATGCATAGACATGTTTTGACATTAAAGTCAAGTAACTTTTAATTACATCCTGTTTAAAAAGGATCAGTCTCTTTTAAAACACAAGTTAATAACTTGTTTAATTTTTCACACTGAGTGCCAGAAGAATGTGAAGTGTGTGGGAGGAAAAAATACTACTTCTTTGTTTTATCTTTTACATGAAGGAAAGGAAATTACCGCCGAGGTAGATGAAGTGAGGTTTGCTCCAGTTGCTCCACAGTGGAGGTTCCTCCAGGCTGGAGCAGCGAACCTGGATGGTGTATTTCATATAGGGCTTCAGATGCAGAGAAACCCTGGGCTGATCGGATACAGACACCACCTGGAGATGGAGGGAAGCAAATGACCACAAATCTACACACATACAGTACATCAAAGTGTATTTGTGCATAACAGGTGACTAACTACCTGTCTGGTTGTGGTACGGGAGGAATATTGGACCTCATATCTCAGTGGGCCAGAGTTAAAGTCCGATTGGTCTTCCCAGTGGACAATGAGTTCTGCCTTGTTAGTTTGAAAGTGAGACAGACCGACAGGAGGACTTGGCTTTACTGTAGAAAAAGAAGTTCAGACTCACTATTTTATGATAACTAAATCTTGATCCTTATATAATCAAAGATACATTAAATCACATTTGTATTGTCAAAGTTACTAAAAAATATAACAAGGGGGATCAGTTTTGTAAGAGTGCAACAACTGGTTGAATCATCTGTGCTGTTATCTGTCAGTTTCATGGCAATAATTCAGCTCATTTACATGGGAGGAGAAATCAATAATCGCATGTCCTCTTGTCAGTATTATCAATATTACATAAAGGTATCCATAACAGTCTTCAAAGGAATTGTTATCTGCGGGTAATTTTGTCTCTCTTTTTAGCAAAGATGGGAATTCTAACAAAGTTAACATTTTGGACAGAGAAAAAAGATGGCTTGAGCACGCCGTTTTTTTGAAAGAGGCATCTATCATGATATAGATGATGACATGATGTCTGCTTATGTAAGCATGTGAAGAAAAATAATTGCCTCAAGCATGACCCAGAGCTAATTTAAAGTTCCCATGGCACGTCTTGATCGCAGCCTCAAAGGCAGGACGGGAGTTGAACAGAGCATTTAAACTGAATATTAGGAAAACTGGAAAAATAAAGAAAATGTTTTTTTTTGACAGCAGTAGTTTCTGATTGTTGATTAGACTTTTCTTTCAGTCATCGTTGAAACATTAGATGAGCCTTGCTTTTTTCCCCAACTTCATGGAACCTCCTGGGGCTACAATGTCATGAGTCTGATAATAGTTATTATTTTGTAGTAAATTCTGCTTTTACTTTTTAAAACAAGTAGAAAGCCACCATTCAAAAATGTACTTGGTTGAAAATGCAGTATTTGCAACAATATGTGAATAGGACATCAAAAGTCAAAAAGCTTAAAGTAAAGAAACTGATTCCTTCTAAGATATCAGCGGTAGATCATCCCTGCAGGAAGAAATATTCAGTGCGCTACAAATGACTAAATCAACATAATTTGTTTGCCTTGTCTGGTTCATTATTACAAATGCCATTACATGAAGATATTGATATTGTTTACTACTATTAACGGAGTTACTCTGATGTCCTGCAGAAAGGTTTAATTCACTGCAATCCTCAGTTCTACAGACTGATCATTATTGGGTTTTTTATTCAAGTTTAGGAAAAAAATTGAAGAAGTTTAATAATCTGCTAAACTAAAATTAAAACATAGACCATTGCAGATTGCTGATTGCATGAGAGCTTTTTTCTCTTTTTCAGGAACAAAAATAAGTGAATTGTTCAAAAGTAAAACAGCTCTTTTAAAAAGGATAAAAACTGTAGGTGTCACACTCAATTAAAATCTTCAAAAGATCAAAAGAATACATCTGCAGTTAAAGGACAAGTTTGGTATTTTACAGTTAAAGCCCTGTTTTCAGATTGTTTATGAAGAAATAACGGTCTTCGGACCGGTCTTTTTCAGTGGCAGGTCCAACATTGTGGAATAATCTTCCCCAAGTGTTACGCTCCATCACTGACCTGCTGCTGTTCAAAGCTAAACTCAAGACTCACTCTCAAGACTCTGATTATTCTTGCTCTGTATTGATCTGTATTATCTGTTTTGTGAGTTTTTCGCATTTGTGAAGCACTTTGGTTCTGTGAACAATGTTGTGTAATTTCGCGACCACAAAACCGACAACAAAACAATCTAAAAAAACAGGGCTTTAACTGTAAAATACCAAACTTGTCCTTTAAAAAAAATATGATATGACCATGACCCCAGTGTCTGTTCTGCCCTCTCACTTTTCCAATGACGTCTTGAACAAACCGTGAGTAAAGTCCTTGTGCACCGCTGTAGAGATCTCGCAGCTTCTCTGTAGCTGCACACACAAACACACACAAAGCCCTGAACCAGCTGCCCTCACCTGTATTCCACTCATCATGTCTGCAGCCACAGCTGAACAGCAGTCTCTAAACTTATTTGTCCAGATTTTTTGCTTTAAGCTTGATTGTTCCAGTAATGGTGGAGCTAAAGTTGTTTCTTTAGGGCTCATTCCTGTTTACTTTAACCTGTTCCCACCAGTGATGTTTTAACTTTGCACTGTCTATCTTTGATGTGATAAGCTGAGGACAACAGATAGTCATTTATATTACTTTATATAGCTGCAGGGACATTGCAGCCAAATGATGCTGCCCTTTGTGTTGATGCAAAAAAAAATAAAAAAATAAAAAATCCCTGCAACACTATCATGTCTATAAACATAAAGCAGTCGGGCAACATTTTCCCAAATAAATGTTGCACACTTTTCCTTGGGGCTGAAGCTTGTTGTTCAAGACTGACCAATAATCAAATTTTGAAGTATTCATTTAAGACTAAACATTTCTGGACTTTCTTTCTTACCAGGTAGGGCAGGACATCTGAGCAGAACAGGTGGAGCCACAGCATTGGAGATATTAACGGTTACTATGGTGACAAAATCTGTTGCTGGGTCAACAGAAAGTGAGCACAAAACAGAATCCTCCCCTTCACAAACAACAGGATTAATAAATGCTGTATCGGACACTTCTGTGTTGTTTCTCTCAAACCTAGAAATGGATGAAAATGTGTTTTTATTAGAGAATCAAACTTTACAATCTTATTCTGAATTTAAAACATGAAATATGATCCCAATGAATATTGTTAAGTCTCCAAAGTTTGCCAAAAGGGTTTAAATAAATCATCAAAGTTCTTAATAAAATCAATAAATGGAAATATGAACATTTCTGTTTTAATCATCCTCCC
>JAPMNP010629260.1:0-13408 GCA_029874935.1 Atherina boyeri
TCAGAATCCCTCTACTTGTTACTGGGACTGAGTTGCAGATGTTTTAACATACTGAAATAAGCTAATTATTTTCTCTTTACACATTTTTCTTTTTTGTAAACGGATAAGGGGCAGATGGCTTTAGTTTCAACCGAGTTAGAAAACACAATCCGATCATGGCATGATGACACACCAAGTCTGAATTAGCAATAAAACTGAATAAAAAGACAGCACAAAAAATATTATTTTGTAATTTTCTCTTACTGTATATCCAGCACTCTCCTCAAATACATCATAACTTAGCAACAATGTGAGGTAACAGGTTAAATAAATATTTTTTGTGGTGTTAAAATCTTATTGAAACTGGCACTTCTGCACCTTATTGTGGTAAAGGAAGAAAAAAATAGACTATATGATTTTTGTTGTGTTTTTAATGTTGATTGCACCTGCTCTTGTCACTGATTTGAAGAAATTTCCACATCAATCAAATCAAAAGAAACATACTCTTTACACAGCACATGAGGAAGGAGAAAAAATCAAAAACTGTACATCTGAATGTTGAGTTAAGAGGTTTTATAATACTACAACAGCATTACAATCAAGACTGCCTGTTTCTGTACTAAGTCCTCAAATCCCTGCAGAGATCATTAAAGCTTCCTGTAATTAAATCTAATCCTGACCCCGACTCCACCAATGAGCTGTGTTGAGGTTGGATACAGTACAGGCTGCAGATATTCCCATTTAATGCACTTATTAAGATAAGCAATGGAATAAAAAAAACTTCCCGACTGCATGCGACTGTTCCCTGTGGTTTTTCCTTTACTCAACAAAGGACTCCCCCTCTGAAGGTTAAATTACAGCTCATCTGAGAGTTGTCAACACATTCAAGTGTTCTATGTGAACCCGCAGAGACTTTTTTCTTCTATTCTTTTAAAAACAAGTTACCTCCAGTCAGCTGAGTTAGACTCCACGTGCTACTTCTTACTCTCTGCATGAGTTTGAAAATTGTGAGCTTCACAATCAAAGGTAAACACAGGCGGCTTCTGTGCAATTTAATCAGCAATAGAAAGTTATTCCGGTGGATTGTCATGCTTGATTGGTGGAAGATTTTACGGGCTGTTTGCAGCTAATGCCAAAACTGAGAGAAGTGAATAAACTGGCAGTCAGCTGGCAGCAAACTAATCACTGATATCCAGTGAAACAAAGAAACCAAATGAAAAATGCTCACTTCAGTCTCTACAAAATAATCAGGGGTTGGCTATACCAAGATAAGCTAGTACTTAACAAAAAAGAAGAGTAATATGAATAGATTGGTGTAAAGAATATTGATGATATAAGGAAAATTACTTGGATTAAGATGATAGAAAACTGCGTCCAGTGATGTTATAGTTGTGTAAATTAGTGAGTTACTTCATGACTGTTGTTTTCATGACAGCTGCACATTTAACCTGATAAGAAGCAACATTGACTCATGACAAACACGAGTCAGTAACCATGCCGAAGAACAGTTTTATTGATTGGAGGCTGTCTGATAAAAAAGCCAAAAAAAAGACTAATTAATTTTCCATTTTGTGTTAGATACGATATCAGCAGTAGAACAAACGATGCTAGGAAATTGAGAAAAGATATAAAAAACAACAGTGGCACGTTCTGCATCGCCGGCTGGAAGCCTTGTTCCTATGGTAACACAGCCGATAACCTTCCTTTTGATACGCTGTCATTGCAAAATTGCTTTGGTGACACATTGTCAGATTTGGTTCACAGTAGCAATAATTAGTCATAGCATAATTATAATATACTACAGCTTATAGCATAAGTAGTGCTTCTATCACATAATTCTTCAGCTGATAATCAGCTTTGATTTGTTTTTTAGTTTGGGTTATATATTTAATTAATAATGGGTCAAACTTTTCTGGACACCCAAAGTCGCCATATATCAAATCCTTTTTTAATTCATACCACATTCATACCTGGTGATGGTAAGAACAGGGTCTGACAGAAACATGGCAGCCAATCCACACCAACGGCTATCGGACCACCACCGAACATTCATACTCACTCGTACACTTGCGATATCGACACTGGAGGAAAGGAGGGTGAAGGGTCTTGCCCAAGGACACAACAGATTGACTTGGGGGAGCGGATTTGAACTGCCAACCATCCGGTGTTTAGATGACATGATTTGCCACCTGAGCCACTGCCACCCTGATGTTGGAAAGGTGGTCAAGATGCTATCTCGTGATCAACATGTAAATGCGGTACGCTGGCTCATTTTTAAGACAAACAATTATTGATTTTCTGTCAGTTATTGAACAGTTGCATGTTTAAAACATCAGTTAAGCCCAGCTTTGTTCCAGAGTCAGACATGAGCTCCCGTTCCCTCTGACTGATGGTATTTCAGCCTTGTACTTAGCCTGATTGCTGTCTGGGTCATCATCAGAACAAGAATCATTGAAAGTGAGGATGCTTCTTTTAAGATGATCTACATACAGTAGAAAAAAAAAAAGACAATCTGCTAATCTTTCTTTGTAGTACAATCATATCAGTGGATTGGAGTGTGACACCAAGAATCAGAAGTTTCCAGACTGAAAAACGCTCATCTAGCTTCTCTAAAGTTAATTTCTTCATACAAATTGCTCCACTAAATACAAGCAAGCAAAATATATAATTGTTTTTAGTTCTTAACTTGTTGTTGCGATATAGACCAATGATTTTTTACGATTATTGGGAACTCTAACCAACAGTTTCTTCACATTAATGTGGCAAGACAGAATAGCAATACCTCAGCAGGGGACGGAAACACTGACTACAAGCGCTACTGGTCATTTACAATAAGGCTTACAGCGCTGTAGTGTGTCTAGCAGAGATCCAATATAGATAGTGCTTCTGCATGACACTTATGGATAACCAGACCAGCTGCAACCATAAAGTGAAGACACTCTCCTCTGTAGGAGAAAAATGCAGCAGGACAGTTTTGCTTGCATCAGCTACATCAGAGATTTTTTATTTATCTTTTTTAATGTTAATGCAAAGCCAGCTGTTGTTTTAAAGTCAAATCTTGCGCAGAAAATTAAACAATACTGGTGAGCAGTGCAAAATTTTCTGCTTGTTTCTGGATGCGTAACCACTTTGATAAACACACCCGTAGGCATTTGGTTAATGATAGCAGCGCTCTGGTCACAAAAGCACCCCGAACACAATGAGTTATTATTTGCAGCAGCGACTTGAAAATGATAGACAAGCCATTACAAAACATCCACGTTGATATTGCAACGGAAGCAGTGTCATGGCGGCTCTATGAACCCTAACAGCAAGAACTACATGTAATGATGGCTGCATGAGCAGCTGCCATCAATCTTGTGATTTAATCAGTTGCTATTGAGGGGGCCTCAGTGCATTCATTTTTTGTACGATGATCTAGAGAAAAGATGGAAGTTAAAGCTGTCTTCTAGTGCAAGCCTTTTCCCCGCCAGAAGACACATTTAGCAGTTTTTAGTTCAGAGAACTCATAAAGCAGAAAAAAGGCATTGATTGCCTCCCTGCCATCACTGTCATTTTAAATCAAGCTGGAGCTTGATTAACAGCACACCGTAGCAAGAAACACTGTTTTTATTCACCTCCCTCATTTGTCATCTGCTTGCCTTTGACACAAGCTCACCTGAGCATTCACTGACGAGGCCAGCGTGAAGCCCATGTCCTTATTAATCATCTACAGCTGCCACCATCCTCGAGATGGGCTGCAGTTCTGCAGAAGCGACATTGTTCTGCTAAGCGTTTTGAGCCCGACTTTTCCAAAACAGTCTACAACTCATTAACATGAATCTCCAGGTGTTTAATTTTGGCTTATGTATGTCTAACAAGCAGTTTAAGGCAGTTTGTCCTTTGATCTCAGACAGTGTTGCAGATACAGACATACAAGTAAATAAATGCATGCCATGGAGCTTCAGCTATAGGCTGCTGTGTAATTGTATCTGATTCTTGGCTTGGCTATATCCCTAATTAATCTATGATTTCCTGCATGCTTTAGAATTGCAAATTGAAAATGTTGAGCCTTTGAGGAGTTCTTTACACTGGCTGCATAGCTGGATCGAGAAACCCTCTTTATGGCTCTAAGCTAATTATTCAGCCTGTGGATCCAGGCTCTGGAAGGCTGCCTCTGAATCTAGCTGTAGGCTGTATGAGTGTGTGGATGTATTTGTACATGTGGATTCCGCCGCAGCTCTGTAATTGTTGGAAGAATTAAGAGTATGCATGCATTTGACATCCCAGTCCTTCGTTTCTGTTTTGTACTTTGGCCAATTATGCATTATACATGGATTTGTTACGTTTTTCACAGTTCTGGCTCTGCAGTTTGGGGATGACTTGCCTCATTGTGTGAGTGCCTGAGTCTATTTGCATGTGAACTCATGCCATTTTGTATTTTTATGTTAATCTCTTTTGAAATAAAGCTAAAACCGATTTCTGAAAGGATGTTTTTTTAAACTCATGTGGATGCATTATAAAATCAGACTTGATCATATTTCTTAGTATATATTTTCAACAGTGAGGTCACATGGAGCTGTTTGGCAGTTTTGCAAAACACTCACTCAGACCTATAGAGGCAGAGTGAGTTCATCAGAATTATGTGAAGGCTGATCTTAAATCATCAGTCAATGTGATTGGTAGATTCTACAGTGACCAGCGTATCAGATATTCTATGAACCTTTTTTTTTTTTTCAGAGAAAAAGCAACACAACTGAATGCATTTTGTCATACATGTTCCTTTAAGTTGATTTTATTGACTTGTTTTGTAATGAAAATGCAAAACAAATATATTTTACATTACTTAAAGCATTACTGAACTTTGGCAGATTTCCTCACTTTGGCTCCCCCATACTACGGCTAATTTGGCATCTGTTTTCCATCCTGTGTCTCCTATGAGCCCACTCTAACCAGTAAAGGTCAGTTTGATGCTGAGTTTTGTCTTTTCATTTGCTCAGTCTCTTTCTCTCTTTCTTTCTATCATCGCTTCCTCCAATAATGTCCTCATGGGTTTTCTTTGCAGAATCATGTAGAGATGGCACTGCCAGGAAAAATGACCAAATTGATTTGCTTCATTTATTGCCTGCCAAATGGAAATTTTAATTTCTATTCGCCAGACAAAATTTAAAGCGGCATTTGTCAGGTTGGAAGGTGTCAAATTAAAGCCCTGCTTACCACCATTGTCTGGTGATCTGATGATAACTCAGAGCTGCCACACACTGCAAGATCTGACAAAATAGAAAGATGAAATAAAAAGAAGGAACAGAATATAGAGTGTAAATGTTTCTGGAAAAAGAAAACGCGCTTGAAGGTGTTTGTTGAAGAAATCCCAAAAATGAAAGCGAAATGAAAAAGCAAAGTGTTATTTTCCTCATCACACAGGAAGTAAATGATCTCTGTAATTGGTAGAAGAACACTGAATGCAAATGAGTGAGGCATTGAATTTTAGAGAAGCTTGGATTGCAGCTCTGAATGAACAGGAACACTTCTGCTGCAGATCACTGAGTTGGCTCAGAAGCTTTGTGTTTACTTGTACTGATGGAGCCTGTTTAACTCAGCTGCATCGACCAGAAATTGCTTGTTGGTTTATGTGGTGTTTGCAGATCCCTTCAAACATTAAAAGCTAAAACGTTGCGACTAAAAGAGGGTTTGCAAGAGGCATAGGGTAAAAGGATGTCATTCTGTTATGTGAGTGGTGCTTTTACTCAAAGCAGATAAAGACATGCTGCAAAACAAGAAAGCTTCTTCAATCAAACAAAATAAATATGAGCTAATGGCCCACTTTACTTTTGGAAATCTTTGTTGTTTTTTTTACATTTTATTTGAATTGCAATCACTCAGCTTACATCCATTGATCTCCTGGGAAAATCCTCATGACAAACTAAGAAACAGAATTTTAGTTGCAACAAAAGAGCTTAATTCAAAGTCTTATTTCAGCATATCTGTGTATAGGTACCTTGCAAACAGGTTGTCGGGGGAACAATGATATATTTAAATATTTTTGTGTAATGTGAATGTGTCAGAAAGGTTAATTTAGTGTCTGCTTACTGTAGCTTTACCTTTAGTTGCAAATCGGTTTTGCCACGGCAGTTGAGCCATGTACAAGAATAGTTTTGGCTAAATTGCTGTGAGGTAATGATTAACAGTGTCCAAATAAATCGAGCTACCATTGTTTTTGTTTTGGCATCACAACCAAAGAAAAATCAGCTAACTGAGCATGCTCAGAAGGCTCTTCTCTTGTATTTGAATGTGACATTGATAAATGCATTACAAACTCTGTCTGCATTGTTGTCTGGATGAAGATATTTGGAAAACACAAGTTCACATAAACATAGATTCTTTTTACAACCAGGGAAACATATTGGTTTCAGGAGTAGCCCAAGTGGTTTAGTCATTCCAGAAGATTCAGTGTGCTGCTTGTTTTCAATAAAATACTTATAAATAAATAAATGAATATCTGGAGAGATGTTGTCATACCTCAGAACAAAAAGATTTATTTCCCCAGCTGCTTTTGTGCTGGAGTTATTTGTTGCCAAACTTTTGTCTTCAAATCTTCTGCAGGTGTTCTGATGAAGTTGTTGGATGACTTTCTGGAGCAGCTTGTCATTTTCTAATCTCACACACCCTTATAGGCATCTTGTCGGTTAATAATTATGTAAATCTATGGACATCCATGGTATCATTTATAAATGTCATCTCTCTTAGCTTAGCATTTAACTCTTTCAACTCCACATCATTATACTCCCACCTCTGTGCTTCTTTGGTAGACCTGCCCGGGTTTTTTGCATTCATGGAGCTTCCTGTCTGGGCAGAAGAAATCAATTTTACCTCCATCTCATAAAAGAATATCATCTTTGTCTTCCGGTTTCTTATGTTATGTGTTCTTTCTTTAATAATAATTTTCTTGCAGTCTGTACTTAATGGGTTTCTGTGGTTTGAGGTGAAATTTACTTCAATCTAAATTCCAGTTCAGAACTGGTTCAACTTTATGATAATTCAAATTTATGATAACTGTTTGATTTCCCACAGCCAGAAGACCAATGCAGAGCTGTGTCATTACATTTTGAATATGTCTTTCAAAATAATTTTGGAACCTCCCCTCAGTTTATTTTGCATATCTGCACCGCAGTGCAGGGAAGCTTTCTATGCAGATCAGTGTTTGTCTCATTTTCCCTACAAATCAGTGTCTTAATACACAGTTTAAATCAACCATTAGTGTTTGTAATCTCTTGATACTGACCAGAGTTTCCATCCTTGATTGCTATTCAGACATGCCGTTTCTAGGTGGAGTTATAACCAGCAGCTGGTAATATTAAAACACCTGATAATATTTTTTATATGTAGCTGCAAACGTGGGGATAGTGAATGTTGCTTTATGAGGCAAACTGGACAACATTCACAAATGCAGACTGACTATATTAAAACTTAAACAGCAAGTTGAAGCGATGCACATACACATCTTAATTAAAGATCCTATTTTCATTATTCTCTCTTGAATTAAACGATTGACGCTGCACTGACTGAAAATGAATCCCTCTAGTTTTCAAAGCCAGATTAATTGCACAGCTTGTGGCATCATTTCAGGTGAACAGCCACCGCAGCTCCACAGCTTGTTCTATACTTCCCAGTTCATGCTGCAACTGTGGGATCACTGGTTTTAGTTGGTTACTGTTCTTCTAGTATCCTCTCAAAGTCAGATATTTCAGTTCCTGTGGGGATCTTTTCCTACGCAGAACCATACCCTTAAGCCCAAACTTGGAAAGTTCTGAGCTATGATTACTGTCTCAAACTGGTCGATAAAAAGACTTACTGGCCGGCTTTTAAGCAACAACAATGGCGATGGCCAAATCTAGGCCAATTTCATAAACAAAAACAAGAGCAACCAAAGACTTTCATTAAAACCTCTTATTTTTATTCACATACACTTTGCTTAAAAATTAATTTCACATCCCCACACATAAAAAATGTTGACTTCACCTGATAAGTGACAAGATGCCTCTGGCTCATGTGCGCTGCATACACGGCAGTCTCTTCGCTCTGTGGCAGCTCAGCAGCAGCAGCAGCAGCAGACAAACGGAGGGGGGCGAGGGATGGCGCGAGTTAGCGTGGAGAGAGACAAGCGCTCTCATCAGTGACTGGCTCACCGGCTGCGTGGACAGAGCTGTGGCGCAGGAGGAGGAGAAGAGGTGCAACGGGGGGACAAGCAGCCTGAAAACTGGAGGAAAAGGTGCGAGAGAGGGCGGCGGGATAAACGGAGAGATCACAGAGGAGAGAAGTCACTCAGAGCAGGGAGAAGCAGAGAGACCAGGCAAGGACACAGAGGGAGGAAAGCACACAGAGAAGCTTTTTTCCTGATGGGCAGAAAAGCAAGAGAGTGCATGCATGAAGTGGAAAAAAAGAAGAGGAGGAGGAGAGGGAGCCCGACGGGAGGTCGAGATTACAGCGCTTGACTGACATAAGAGAGAAGAGAAGGAGGAGCGTGAGGGCAAGTTGATGGATTTGATTTGGAGGGAGTATTTTTAGAAGGAGAAGCGGAGACATGAGAGGAATACTGAGATGAGAGATGCCGTCTCTGAGTCGGGAGAAAAACTAGAGAGGAAGAAGAGGAAGAGAGAAAAACAGAGGAAAGATAAAAGAGGGGGGGATGTTGAGATCAGAGTGTGACAGAACAGATTAGCTGGTCTGGTTTCCTGCAGGAAACTACTGAGTGTGTCCGTGAACGTGCACGAGTGCCGGCTTCTCCCTGTGGAAGTGCGGCGTTGTGTGTTTCTAACTGTGGTGCTGAGACGCTGATCGACCAGATGAAACTGCCCTGTGGCCACCTGAAGGAGCTAACGGTGCCGGTTGAAGCCCCGCAGCAGGGGAGAGCAGGAGCACATCAGTGATATCACAAAGTCCATGACTGTAAAGTGGGACAGAAAACCGCCGAGCGTGGGAGACTTGTGAGTTGAATTAAAGCTCGTACTTTATAGTGACAAGAGACTGATTCCAGTCTGTGGCTGGCAAACACAACTCATACGAAGAGAAGCCTCATCGCTGGAGCAAGGCGAGATCTCCTCTGACACACTGCGCCACACCAAGCAACCCCCTGCTGTCATCTCATTATTTTAATCAACCTTTCCTTCTTTCATTTGTTTTGTGTCGTCTCTGGTAAGCCGTTGGTTATTTTGTATGCTGCCCTTTCCCTCTCTCCTCCCCTCCCTCCTCTTTTTTCCTTTGCGCTCTCTG
Source organism: Atherina boyeri (assembly GCA_029874935.1). Classification (NCBI taxonomy): domain Eukaryota; kingdom Metazoa; phylum Chordata; class Actinopteri; order Atheriniformes; family Atherinidae; genus Atherina; species Atherina boyeri. The sequence goes on from JAPMNP010629260.1 coordinate 9,229, forward strand.
TCTCATCCTTTCTTGTTGGCTGTCACACTAACCGCTGTGGATGCTGGACTCACTCATGTAGAAGACACCTTGCTCAAAGCACATTTGCCTTTCTGATGTTTTCTCCTCTTCCCCTGCTGGGTCGGATGATCGGAGCATGATCAGACTGAGACCAGGACGGAAGACCAACAAGTAGCTGAGCAGAGTTTATCACAGAGAGAGGACAGCTTAAGAAGACACAGCACTGACGAGGAGCTACTTTTACACGTGCCAGTGTTTTTTAGGTTTGACTTGCATGGGTTAATTGCATTTATAAGGCAAAACACATATCCATGTGTGGATTACAGTAGTGGATTTATCCTGGAGCTTCATGTGGGCCCCGGCCCCGGAGGCCTGGCTGGGAAATGATTCCTCTCCTGCTGTTGTAGGAGCACTGTGGGCAGCAATGGCCCTGGAGGGGCGCTGTCTCCGGAGGGGATCCCCGGCCATGATCAGAAAGGGTCGTCAGCGGCGTCACACTAAGCCAACCCTGGCTCAGGTCACTTCCACTTTGCTGTCAAGGACACGCCTACACGGCCTGAGGTATGTTTGCGTCCCGGGTGGATCTATGGGCCGCAGAGCTTTCTGGCTGCTGGCCCTCTGCACCTCCCTGGGGTTGCTTTTATCCTGGTCTTCTAACCGTCTGCTTCACTGGCTCTCCTTCCCCACATACACCCGGGTTCATGCTGAATGGGCCAAAGAACTGGCCTTCCCCACAGTCACCATCTGCAACAACAACCCTATTCGCATCTACAAACTCACCAAGAGCGACCTGTACTTTGCTGGCCACTGGCTCGGCCTGCTGCTGGCCAACCGGACCGTCAGACCCATGGTCTTGGACTTGCTACAGGAAGACCGTCGGGCCTGGTTCCGAAAACTGTCAGACTTCAGGCTCTTTCTGCCACCCAGAAATTTTGAGGGAACCAACCTGGAGTTTATGGACAGACTGAGCCACCAGCTGGATGACATGCTGCTGTCCTGCAAATACAGAGGAGAGCCCTGCGGAGCTCACAACTTCTCCTCGGTGAGTCCATCTTCCGCCGTTGTGTTTTCAGAGAAGGTTATCACCATCAGCACACAGCAAAACAACCTGCTGTTTCCTCCTATGCTTCCATATTTTCACACTTTTTTCCTTTACTTTCAATCATCTCAGCCTGAACGTCAACTGTGGGTCAAATGTTACAAAGATGTTGACGATCGTGCATTACATTATCTTTGTTAGCCATACTTAATGTGAACGTTTTCTACTTCATCTTGTTCAAGCAGGTTCAAGTCTGATTGAAATGGGTTAATTATGGGCTTGTAGTGAATCAACTCCTACTAATCAAAAAGATTATTTTATTTTCTGCAAAGCTCAAGAGGATTTGACTGCCTCTGCATCTGATCACTCTCATATTCATCTTGTTTTTTAATCTGTTTTAGTTGTTTGAGTCTGAGGATGTCTGTGCCCACTCTTCCTCTCTTGGCATGTTTAAACCACAACAGCTGATTACTCTGTCATGATTTTCTGGATTTTTTCTTTTTTTTTCTTTCCACTGAGGGGTCAGATTTTCATTCTGATACTGGAGTATTTCAGGGATGCAGTAAACTTGTCGACCACACTGTTCATTACCGTGTTGCGTATACGTCCTGACACCTCAGAAACAATGTTTACGGAAAGTCATTTTCCAGCATTGCTGTTGCAGATAATTGACAGTCTAAAAAAAGTCTAAAAACCAACATCCGAACCAGGAGGAGATGCTGGTGGAGGAAATTGTGTAATCCTTGACTCCTGGAGACCAGATTAGATTGATTTCAGTGTGGGATGATTATTTTTTCACATTCATTTGAGGCTTTGTGAACTTTTGATATATTTGTTTTAACCAGAAACAAGTTTATATGAAGGCTAGAATACTTAAAGGTGATATATGGAACTTTTTCATAAAAACAAATATTTTTTAAACAATAATACACCCACATAACGTCTAAATGGGTGGAGAATAAAAGTATTAATTTTGGAAAAAAATAATATTATGACAAAAATTGTATTTTTATATTTTTTTATGGGTCTGAAAAACTTTGGTTGCCTCGCCCCCCTCAACAGCAAGTGTCTCTCAGCCAACAGCATCAGGCCGTTTTCTACCGTCCACTTTTTAAAATATAAAATCATGGCCTCTCCACCGCGGACATCTGTCGAACCTGGCAACCGGTGCAGCTGACGGTAGGAGGAGCAAGAACGGTTGAGTTTGAAACCGCCGACTACTGACCGAGAGGAACAAAAGTTCTATAGATCACCTTTAAGTTTAGGGCAGAAGTCTTCAACAGTGGGTCGATGGTCCACAGAGGGTCCGCAGAGGAACTGCTGGGGGAGGAAGGTTTGGATGATGTTTTCTTTCCGTAAAATTTAAATTCACAACAACATGAATCCAACAATTTGTAGTAAATGGTTAAAAGGAGGCAGAAGATCTTTCAGTCAGAAAATGGTAGGAGACTGAGAAAACACAACATACTACACATGTAGTAGGTTGGGTGTAATGCAGATGGGACGACAACTGTCCGTCTCTGAAGCACATAAAGACGAACTCTACCCATCAGAGTCTGCTTTCAGGTCTTGACGAATATTGAAGGGTACATGAAGGGAGAGAGCTGCTTTATGTTCCCTTTTGGCATTGATTCATCTCTTCTTAAGGAAGCTGTGTCAGATCAGATAAATTGCCTGAAGTGATGTCTCTTTGGCTGGAAGTGAAGACAACAGTTGGGGTTTAAAAGAAGTGAATTTATCAGCCCTCTGCAGCCACTCTGCATTTGCATAACCTGCGACTTCAGTAACAAGCCCAAAAGTCTGGTCTAATTGTAAATGGTCCAGTGGGATTGTGGAAAGTGTAGGCTTTAAGATATCTGGTTCTACCTCTTAGACTCGATCCCTTTCTTTGAATTGACTCCTTAAAAGCAATATTTCATGGTGAGTTTGACGTGACCTTGTCAGATAACGCTGAGTGAGAGAGAGAAAATGAGTCCTGTAATATATTTTTGTAAGGTCCCGCTACACCGTGTTCTGGTTCTGGTCCTGTTTGCCTCTGACTGTAACTGAGAACTGGTGTATTCTCTTCAGCAACCACATGATCTGGTTCAGTTCCTCATGTTACAGCTAATTTACCTTGTATGGTCTTCTTCCCTTTATCTGCCTCCCTGTTCAAAGACAAAGCCAGTCACACATGAAATTTAAAAATGCATATTATTATCTGCAAGGGGAAGTCATACTGTCTGTCATTCAGTTATTCATGTATTTATTTATGTAATGTACAATGCATATATTTACTAGATATGTCTAAAAAGTTCGGAAATTACCATAAAAATGTTCTTTCACTCAACTTGGACTTCCATAAAAAAATTATTCAAAACTCATTTAAAGATATTTAAAAAGTATGAAAACTAAATGGTTGAAAAAAAAGAGACCAGACTAAAAGAAAAAAAATGGTTTCTTTCAAAGGAACTAATTTAAGCCAGAGTTACATATCACAACTGAGTGAATGATTTCATAAACAGCATTCTTCTTGAATGACAACAAGAATAATAACTTATTGTGTAGTTTTGCTTCCCAGTGCCACCTTACAGTGTAAGCACTGTGAAGTGGTTTACAGTAGCACCTTATCAGTCAAAGAAAAAGTTGTTTTTCAAAGCATATCTGATGATAAATGGTGTTGACGTTTAGAAACACAGATAATAAACGACCTTGGCGAGGAGAAGCTGGGGACACATCTTCATTTGTGTACCCCTGTGTTAACCGTATGTTTCGGCCTTCTGTTCACAATACACCCTTTACTGAGGCAGGACCATGGGGTGATGAGACATGGGTTTGTGTCGCTACGTCCTTGGGGCCCAGCTTGGGTCTTCCCTCCTGATCCACAGACACCGCTTGCAGCAGGACTGCACTATTGCATGCATGAACAATCTCCATGTGCTTTTCTAGTCTCGTTACCATGTTAAACATTCACTCATAATCTGCATCATAGTCAAATAAAGACAGATCAGCTGCCTGCACTTTGCCATCTCTAACTGACCAATATGATTGGGCCCTTCGGAAAAAAGGTTTTAAAGAGACAGAAGTTTAAAGGTACTGTATGTAAGATTCTGTCCGAAACTGGTACTGCAATCATGTGAAACCGTGGCCTATGTAAGAAAT
>JAPMNP010629275.1:10917-30978 GCA_029874935.1 Atherina boyeri
TATTCTATTCTATTCTATTCTATTCTATTCTATTCTATTCTATTCTATTCTATTCTATTCTATTCTATTCGTATCTGTATGCTTAGGGCCAATAACTTCTAGAAATGTATTGTCTATTCTCAGGAACCCATCGGTTCCGTTTTTGTTGACCTAAAAATAAAAACTTCATTACCCATGGTTCCTCAAGTCAGGACCATGGTCAGGACCATTATTTTTATAGGCCAGGAGTCAGGACTGGCCCTTGCCCCATTCTGTGCTTCTTTAACTGTCTTGGTTCTTCTGAGACGAGACTGGCCGTCTCAGTGGTAGCGCTCGTAATATTCACCAAGGCACTCAGACGGCTAGGTGCTTAAAAAAAAAGAAAAATATCTTATATCTCTCGTAGACTCCGCCTTCCCTGGGCGTGTTTCGGCACACTCCTAACTAAAAGGAAATAGAACCGTGGCGAGTCACAGCCAGCCACTGGTCGCAGCTTGTGTGCCAGTTTGCTAGCATCTTCGTGACTGTTTATTTGAACAAGTCAAAGAAATGTCTTCTGGACAGACAGTGAGTGGATTCAGTTACAATGCTTTGGCTTTACTTGATAAACCACTGTTCTTAACTGTACCACCTAGAACAATATTGTTAGCACTAACAACCACCTTTTTGTATTTAGCATGTAACTTAATCGAGTTTTATGGTCCTGTCTGCCTGAGTGGTCCATCACAAGTTATAACTATTATTATATTGCCAGTATTGTGTTACTTACTATGCTAATGTATTAACGTGACGGGAAGTTATAGTAGTTTACTAATATATGTCCTTGGTGAGACCGTGTATTTAACAGTCAATGGTTGAGACTTAAACATTAGGAAGTGCAAAAGGCGGTCAGATGTTCACGCCCTCTGTGGCTTTCGACACTCCTGTTTGCATAGATCAACTCTCTAGTTATTGAATTAATTTTAAAGAAATTCTCTCTTTGTATACTTGCAATATACTGTTACAACAAACTTTTTTGATAAGACGGAAACGTGTCATTAAACTTTTTTAATTGTTTGATGGAGTCATTTAGTGTTTGGCAAAATAAGTCAATTTCCTTAAACTGCGTTTAATTGCGACTCTTGCTTTTTTATGGAATTTTGAATTATGCAAGTCACATCTTGATGGCAATAACAAATTGATAACAGCTGTTTTGGCATACATTGATCTGCAAAGGGTAAAATAACTTAACGCCACTAATAAAGTAACTTTATTAGTGGCGCAAATATTAATTAATTTAGACTAGCTAGAAGATTGTTTAGGTAAGACTAATGTGGCCATTCAGTTGTTCTTGTTTGTCTTAGTTTTCAGGTATAGACCCAGACCAACACAAACGGGTGTCTACCAAGTCCAACCCTGGATTCCTGGAGCGATTAGGTGAAACTGCAGGAGGAACAGTTGTCGGCATAGGACTGTTTTTCCTCTCAATTTATGTTCTGTTCACCAATGAGGTGAGGAACAGTAGCCTAACTAGGTTGCTTTCCAGTACCTTACATTCAGGCTGCAACACACGTTGATCATGTCCTTGTCAAATCAGTATATATCAGACTAAGAAGGAGTTCTTTCTGTAACTGTTTATCTTTTCAGGGCCGGGCTCTGCAAACGGCATCCTCCCTTGATGAAGGTCTCTCTCAGGTTGTATCATTGGGACCTTACTCCAGCCTCGACCTTCAGAACAACAACCGTTTAGTTCATCTGTCAGCACAGCTGCATACTTCGCAGGTAAACTTTGCCCCATGCTAATTTTGAACACTATTCAGTCAAACACCTCCCTTTTATTCAAATGCTAGGTGTGATGTCATCATCATTTATCAGCTGGGCTTGGCATACTATAATACACCAGGGGTGTCCAAAGTCGGTTCTCTACGGCCGCTGTCCTGCAGATATTTGGTGTTCCCCTGCTTCAACACACCTGACTCAAATTAAGTGAATCCAAAAGCCCATGATGTTCTGAACAACAACTGGTTAATTTGAGTCAGGTGTGCTGCTGAAGCAGAGAAACATGAAATATTTTTTTGTTTTTTGTAATAGTAATACATTTTATTTAAAAGGCGACTTTCTGACATTCAAGGTCACCGTACAGGCATACATAAAAGTTAATACATAAAACAAATGATAAAATAATGCAAGAAATATATTAAAAATCACTAAAGATGTGCCGATCCAATACATGTGATCGGAAATCGGGCCCGATCACGTGGTTTCAGTCTCGATCGGGATCGGGTATATTGGTATATGGAGCTGGACACCCCTGACATACACCATTCAGCTACCTTAAAACACTGTGCAGTTAGATTTGAGTGAATAACATTCATTATTTCATACAATGGCACCTGTCAAGGGGTAGGACGTACTTGACAATGAGTGAATGGTTAGTTTTTAAAATAGATATTTTTGGAATAAGGGAAGACTAAATTGTACTTACTAGATCTCTCCAAAACAGCAGTTTTTGTGTGGTGCTCCTTGTGTGCAATAATTAATGGTAAATTTAGAAAGTGTTTCCAAGAGTGACAGTGACTTTGAGTTCTTGCCAGAGGTGTCAATAGTATTCACATTCATTACTCAGGTAGAAGTATAGATGCTAGGGTTTTAAAAGATTTTTGTAGAAGCTGAAGCATCAACTCAAGCTTTTTATTCAAGTAAAAGTACTGGTTTCAAAACTACTTAAAGTATAAAAGTATTGTGAAAAAAAATGCCATTAAGGACAAAACTTTAGGCAATACCACAGGGGCCTATTGTAAACTACCACACCTCCCAAAGAAAACCATTATTCTAAAAGCTGGTGCTTGGTTGGGACATTTTGCTCCTGTTCTCTTGAGTCTATTTTTACTTGGCTACATACAACTCCTATGTTCTTGCTGAAATGTGATGTGATTTGTGTCATGCGCAGGTGCGATGGATCACGTACAAACCAATAGGGTGTCAAAATGGTTTATTGTTTTATGATTCTCATCCAACCACAGTCAAATTCACTTTATTCAGATGGTGTAATTTATCTTGATAGGTTTATTTGTCTGTGTTGTGAAAAAAAGGAAAAACCTAGCTGAAATTAAATGGGAGTAACAAGGCTTTTTCTCCTAAAATGTAAGGAATATAAGTAAAAGGTTAACTGAACAATAATTTCTCCAGTAAAGTAGATACCCCAAAATTTCTGCTTAAGTAAGGTAACAAAGTATTTGTACATCGTTACATGACACCTCTGGTTCTTGAATTTATGTGGATGTTACCATTATATGCAATATCTAAGGGATGTGTATTGTTGCAGACAGTACGCACATCTTCTCATGGCAGTAGTATTTGCTGATGCTATTCATCTGTTTTGGTGGAAGACATTGCCACACTGCATTAACGTTTGAAATTAATTGAGGAACATGATGGAAAGCTCAAAGTGTGAACTTGGCCTCCAAACTTTCAAGATATAAATCCAGTTGAGCTTTTTGTGAGATGTGCTACTTTGCATCTTTGTAGGTCCGATTTGAGTTGGAGCCTGTATGGGAGTTGTTTTGATGACAGAAAGGGAGTGTGCACCTCTGTTGAAGACAGAGGCATATTATCAGAATCATTTTAAGAAACTGACACTTTGAGGGAAAGTAGTGGGACATCACCTTTACCATATTTCTCCTGGGCACTTGGGAGGAAAATGTTCGTTGACACCCAAGGATTAAGATAAACTTTCTTAATTGCTTAGACGGGAAATTTGTTTGCCCCCAAACAACATACATTGAGACAGAACAAACAGAAACTGTAAAATGACTTTTTGGGGTCCTAATAAAAACCCCAAAAAGATTAATACACTAAAACATGGTTCATTACAATAATTGAAAGTGTCCATTAAGATATCTGACAGCTGCAGGAACAAAAGACCTTCTAAAATGTTCAGTAGAATACTGATGCATACTGAGACATTCCCTAAAAGAGCTTTTAAGACTATTTAAGATGTTGTGTAGAGCACCGTCAGAGCACTACAAAATGACTAGCAGTAGACCATGTTTCTGTTCAAACTGTCAGAAAAAGACTCCATGAGGGTGGTATGTGAGCCTGAGCCCAATTGGCATTTGTCAGAGAATTGGCAGATTCGCCATTGGTGCACTGTATTCTTCACAGACAAGAGCAGTGTATGCGCCACAAATATTATTTTAGCCACTGCTCACTGCTTCGCTTGTTTGTTTTTTTAGTTGTCATGGTGACGTGGAGCATGAGTCACGTGGGTGATAGTGATGACAGGTAAAGCTGTCAAAATGTATTGTCATTCACTCACTCTTTGCCAGGGTGTCTTTGCCAGAGAGGAGGGCTGGGTAGCCATAATTTTTGTTGACCACTCAGCTTGTGTTATACTCTGTTTAATTACGCTTACCATCAGCGCTACTATCCCAGTGTGTCACCGTTGTGAAAGTCACAATAAACGGAGAAACGCAAGTGAGCTTTGTGAGTATTTCATGAAGCAGACAGCGTGTCATACAAGTAAACGAATCCATCCTCGACATGTGACATATACCAGAGAATCTGGAGACACCGTGGAGAACGTTCTGCTGCCTGCAACATCTTCCACGCTGATTGGTTTGGCAGTAGGTCAATGATGGTCTGGGGAAGCCACACAGACCTCTATGTACTAGCCAGAGGTATCCTAACTGCCATTAGGTACCAGGAAGAGTTCATCAGACCCATTTTCAGCCCATTTGCTACTGCAGTGGGACCAGGGTTCCTTCTGATGCATGATAGTGCTCAGCCTCATGGGGCTGGAGTGTGTCAACAGTTCCCGCATGATGAAGACAGTGATCTACTGTAATGGACTGTCCCATTGATCATTATGATGTTGTCTAGTTCTCAACACATTCCTTTATGTGATGAATGAAGAATTTCAACTGGAATATTTCATCAAGATCTAAGATGTGGTGTTTAAGTGTTCTCTTTATTTTTTTGAGCTTTGAATTATATGAAAATAGTATCTTTTAATGAATTCCATTTCATGAAAGAATGTTTATTTAGCTCAACTATATCAGTTACTATATCTGTGGAGCTCACTTATACCTAGCTCAGTAAAGCTAATTAATAACCTGAAATGTATTATTCAATATAGTCAAACTAATTCTGATACTGTAGCACCTAAAATATAGTCACTTTTAAAGTTTACCTATTAGTAAAATGGAAGGGGGAAAAAATCGGTCTTTATGTGGCCAACAACATTTTATACAGATATTAAATAACTTTATGGTGGATCAACAACAAAAATATTTTTTATTAATCCCAATTTTAGAAATTCATTCATTCATTCATTCATGCATTCATTTAACCCATACTAGTTGGAGCCTTTGTCTCTTTGTTGGCAACCCAATGATTTGGACCTGGGTCCTGCAGATGAAAAGCCACCTCTAACCACCAGGCCACCACTCCTCCACATCAGATAATACCTGAACATGGATCACTTACACACCCAACGCATTTGGTCTGTCGACATTTTTCTGCCATGTCATCTTTATGGTTATCGGGAATCAGTCTGGATTAAATAAGAGCTGAGCGTGTGGAATTACTTGAGGTTTAAGTAGGGGATGGGGCTAGTTTGAGTCTGACTTTTTCAGATGAGTCTCCCAGTTGGTTTTCATGTCGTTGCTGATAGTTTTTATAATGCTTTATTAGCACCAAAAAAAAGCCACACTTGTGTTTTGTAGCGTATTGTTTGTTTATTTGTTTTTCAAATAGAATGGGATTTTCACCCAAATGTACAGTGAGGCACATCTTGTTTGATATTTAAGAACACTGGCAAAAGAAAAAGTTTATAAATGGGTTTATTTTGGGGGTACTGTTTATTAAAGTAAACAGCTGGTGGCGCCACTTGTCTACTTGCATGGCCTAATTCGGTGCAAGAAAAGTGGATGCAATAAAGGATTTTTTTTTTTTTGTTTTTTTTTTATGGATCTAATGACTTATACTTTGAAACAATGGTTACACCCTAAACAAATGATCATTTTAACATTTGTTTTGGAATTTATTTCTCTGTGAACATTTCTGTTCCCTTTGGGGCTGTTAGTCTAAATTGTGCAACTAATGCATTTCACAGGTTTTTAATTGACATATTTATGTGCATATGTCTATATAGCCCCTGCATGACCCCAACTACAGAGTGGTGGTGCAGGCAGTGAAGCTGAGGAGGGAGGTGGAGATGTATCAATGGGTGGAGTACAGTGAAAGCAAGTAAGTGTGTGTGTGTGTTTGGTCTGCATGTCAGCTCTCTGGGTACGGCCATGTATAAAATTGTTTTTTGACTTTGCAAATCATTTCAGGGACTACCAAGAGAATGGTGAAACCAAAACTGAAACGACATACACCTACAGTGAGTTGTTACTGTTGTTTTCTATTGAGACCTTCAGTCTTTATTCTGGTTGAAGTTGTGAATTTGGTTGGCTGTGTCCTCTGATCTGAAGCTGTGTGACTCTTCCTTTGTAGACACTGAGTGGAAATCTGAGTTGATCAACAGTCGTCATTTCGATAAGGAAATTGGTCACCAGAATCCAAGGTAATAAGTGTTTTTTTTGGTCTGTCTGTTTTTGTTTGAACAATAAGTTTTTTATTTCATTGTTTGTATCTCAGTGCCATGGCAGTCGAAAGTGTGACAGTGGTGGCGCCTGAAGTCCGAGTTGGACCTTATATTTTGTCCAAAGGTATTTGTCAATGCAAAAGCTCAAAGGTACTACATTTAGATTTGAATGATATTCCATCAATTAGTTTCTTGCTCATCTGTAGGCCTGGTGGAGCAGATCAGCAACTTCCAGACACTGAGTTTGAGAGATTTTCCGGTCTTTAACTTGGACCCTTTTCTGTCCATTGATGGTGATTATTTCTATCACACTCAATACCCACGCAAGCCGGAGGTGAAAATCACAAGTTTAACTGTCACATGTATGTGTGTGTATATATATTGTTGCCCTTTTTTGTGTCTTGTTTGAGTTAATGTTTCTTATTTTCTGTGGGTTTCTTTATTTTTCCCTCCCCTGAGGTTGGAGATGTGCGTGTGAGATTCTCCTTCGCTGGACTGAGTGGTGAGAACTCTCATCTCGGCCGGCCTGAAACCGTAGGTTCTCCAGATAACCTTATTGTAATATTCATTACACTTCCATATCAGCCAGTACTAGGCTTAAGGCACTCTGTGTGACACAGACATTGACAGTAATGAGATTTGGTGGATCTTATTTAGTAGGAGGCCTCATTTGAATCAATTTATAACTTTAGAGGGAAGCCCATGTAAATTAGTACAAAGTTGTTCATTACAACAATAATTATGGATAATAGAATAAGATAATCTTGAAATTGCTTATGAAACCCTCAGTGTTTCCAACTACTCAATTGAGCCAAATTTTTGTTTTGATATTTGAGATGTCTTTATATTTGGAAACTTGTTAAGATTTTTTTTTTTTTTTTACATTTTTTAAAACTTTTTATAGACTAAAACATCTTTTTGTCCTAAATTCAGATTAGTGGCTTTGATGTAAAAAAGATATTTTGAAATCCAACAGCCCAAAGGTTACCAACATACATTACCGCTCATAAGTTTGGGATAATTTTCCCATTAAGTACAGTGGGAAAGTGATGCCAAACTTTGAGCGAAATGTATATGTTATTACATAAAACTTTTAAAAATGTATCTTTCTTGTATTAGCTGCACAGGTAATGGTCCATGCAAATAGTGTACAGCTCTGGGGGGAAAAAAGGACCAATGCGATTTATTATTACCCAAAATTGAATTTCCTACGCAAGCACACCCTCTGCCAACTATAGTCTGGCAGAGGGTGAAAACAACTTGGAACTAAAAGAGATGACTGCAAACTCATCCCTCAAGAACCATAGGCTGACATCAAGTGACCATCAAGCATAGTCACAAACAGAGACTGGGGTTTCAGTTGGGAAAAAGGCTCCTACAGGCAGGCAGGACTGGAGTCATGCAAAACTCACCTTAAAACAGTGAGAAGCAAAGACCTCACGCTGAGGTTTGAAGAAGACCACAAGAACTGGACAGTAGACGACTGAAGTACGGTCATCTTCTGAGTCCAATTTTCAACTTTGCCCAACACCTAGACATTTAATTGTTAAATGGAGACCCAGAGAGGCAGTGTCTCACTCTGACTGTTAAATTGAGAGGAGGATCAGTGAAAAAGGGGTGCTTTGGCAAGGCTGGTATGGAGCAGAAGTCCTTGTGAAGGATACATTAATAAAGCCACATACAAGGTTATCATAAAAAAACAAAACATTTACTTCCTTATGTTAAGACTGTGTTCCCGAAGTCAGAGGATTACGGCAGGACAATCCTCCATCCCACACAGCCAGTGGAGTCAAGGTCTAGAGGGAGGATCACTGCATCAAGATCTTGTCATGGCCAGCCCACTCTCCATATCTGAACCCTGTTGAAAACCTCTGGAATGACATCAAGAGGAAGATGGATAGTCACAGACCATCAAGCAAAGCTGAGCAGTTTTTGCAGATAGTGATAGTAATTTGCCCAACAGCAATTTGAGCAGTTGTCTCACTCTTGTATTTTTCCAGAGCTGTATATAATGGTAATGTGTTGTATTGAATTTAGTTAGACTCCTTATTTCATTCACATCCGTGTCCCATCTTCAAGTGACATAATTAGATCAACAAGAGTCCTAAAACCCTAAATGTTCAGGTTACCATCAGATGAAAGAATGTGGAATATCTTCAGATTTAGAATTTGAAGTCAGGAACATCTTCAAAAACAAGTAATTTTAATAAGTTCCCTATTGATTAAATTTTGATTAATTTAATTGATTGAACTCATTGTAATTTGTTTCCTGGAGTGAGAGTCAGGTTTTAGCTGTAGATGCTGGTAAAAGCAGAAGCTCTTTCTTTCATCAGGTCAGTATTGTAGCCATGCAAAGAGGGGAGCAACTGATGCCCTTTAAAACCAGGTCAGGAGACTTCCTGGAAATCCTCTATGTGGAGGAGTTGTCTGCAGAGGTCAGTATAGATTTCATTAGTTTTTCAACTTTTTATCTCTTAATGTTAAATCTGCAGACTGGTTTGTAATGTCTGATGAAAGTACATTTTCATCCAGGCTTACATATGGTAAATGATGCAGTTGTTTTTTGTTATCTGCAGGAGGTGTTTGCGAGGGAACACCAGTACAACAGCATGAAGACATGGGGACTTAGGGCTGCAGGCTGGTTGCTAATGTTTCTTAGTATACAGATGACCATGCGCATAATCCACACACTGGGTAAATTAACGCTCACTGTTGGTGTACAGCCACACAATTATGTGAATTTCTCCCACCTCCTGTATTTGCCACTCATGTCTCTTGTCATGTGCCTGCAGTGGACTGGGTTCCTATCCTCCGAGAGCTTGTATCTGTTGGCCTGAAGATCTTCGCCCTGTGCATCTCCAGCTCACTGTCTCTTCTCGTCATCGGAGTGGGTTGGCTGTTTTACCGACCGCTAGTGGCAGTGGCTCTGACAGCACTAGCCCTGCTACCACTGTTTCTGACCCATTCACGACTTCCAGCCAAGAAAAATGAATGACTATAAAAATGAGGATTAGACTTTTATCTGCTATGTTACAACCATCCATCAGAGGTGTGAAACAGTGTTGTGCTGCCAGTCTCCCAAAATGAGTTACGAACTACATTGTAGTTTACTGGATTAGCAAATTGATATTTTTATTTTTATCTTTTTTTTTTTTTTTTTTGTTCTATATGGTCAGATATTTAATCCAACTTCCATAAGTGGGCACCAGTTACATACTGGAAAAATCTTATTGGTACAAAAAGAAACTGTTGAAAGCAGGTGTTGAATAATATTTAAGCTTTCAGAGATTCAAGCTTGAAAATCTTATAATTTTCAAATTGGTAATAAGCTGCTTACAAAGAGTAGCATAAGATCGCTGCTATCTTGCTGTAAATACTACTCATCAAAGTTATTGCCTCAATCAAGTGTCTCATTTGACAATGCAAGTAGCTATCCTTTGCTAAAACTCATGCACTAGTAGCCTAAGTGTTATTTCAGATTAATTATGTTGGAGGATGCAGTCAGTGCAGCTGTTTAGCACTAGCAGTCTGCTAACACTTGGGAATAACTGTGTACATGCAGGTAAGAATTTTTGTTTTTGTCTCCCAAAACCAAAGATACAAAAGTGTACAAAGTGTGTCTTATTTGAACTATCTGCTTAATTTTTCAGAAACACTTGATGTCTTGTGTATACTTGTTATTTGCAACAGAATATTGTTCATTGGAATGTTTTTCAGGTGAATTGGGAATAAAAAAACATTTTGTTTGAAAAACAGAGCCAAACATACTGTTTTCATTTTAGCTTTTAAGCATTATAAGTTGAATAGAACACATTTTCTGTCAGGAGATGTGATATTTTAGAAAGAAACTAAGATGAGACTGGCAAGCACTTGGATGAGGATCAACAGCAAACCCTAGTTTGTCCACCAGAGAACACTGACAATTACCTTTTTTCAGCTGTAAATGTCCTTAATGATACACAGAACTGAAATGTATTTACTAGTTAAGGGATTGTCAATCCATCTGTCAGGCTCCATTAAGACATTAACTAAAGAGGGGCTTTTATTAATCTGTAATGCCCACCATATCTCAAGTGCACTTGATTGGGCACTATGGCTAACCCAGGACCATGACAACTAATCTGAAGGGCATATGCTTAAAGGTCCCCAACTGGCAAGTTTCCACACTCCACAAAAAAATGCTCAACCTGAATCCTCCATATTTGAACTCTGTATCTAAGCTGGACTTCATCTCAGCGCTTATCTTTATTTCTCATATAAGTGATGGATGCAAATTAATAAGATTCTGACAAAGTAATTTATTACACAAAACATTTTTTAGCAAAATGAGTTTCCAGTCTCATTGTGCACATGATCAAAATGCACCTTAAATTTGTATATGAGCAGGCCCACACACAAGTTTCAACTTCATGTATGCATCACTTTGTTGGAATAATTAGAGGAATACTGGTCACTGTGCAGATACCTCATCCTAGTTGGCTGTGGACACATTCCTTAGATCAGCAGGCAGGGCTTAAGCACTTAACTGTAGATGGCAGGTATGACACGACAGGTCCCCTGGCTGGTCTTTTCAATTACATACATCATGTTAAAGGAAGTTTCATTATGGCAAATTTTACTTGTTAAAAGTACAAAAGTATTTTCCATAACCTCAAAATTGAATACTGACAGAACCTGACTACTTTTGCTTAAGACAAAACAGTAAAAGCATTACACCTTTAGTAAAAACGGGAGAACAGTCTTTTGTGTGGGTATGTCTTGGGGTAGAGTGACCTCATTTTCCATCTTCTTTCCCCCTGTAAGAAGCAGTCCCCACTCCCCCATTTACAGTAGGATGCATTTATTGCTCTTCTTGCCCCGCCTGGCCTGTAGTGCAGCCCTGGTGGCCAACTCAAACACTTCCCTCACACCATCCTTTGTTTTTGCAGAGCACTCCATGTATCCAAAGGCACTGATCCTGTTAGCCATGTCCCGACCATCTTCTGGTTTCACAGGTTCCTGAAGAAAGAGCAGATAGGAGTTTTTGTGAAACTTGTGTTGTGTTTGTGTTATTCATACATTTTTGTGTTTTTTACCTGCTTCATTTTGGCAAGCTCCCTTCGAGTATGTT
The DNA here is from genome assembly GCA_029874935.1 of Atherina boyeri. Classification (NCBI taxonomy): domain Eukaryota; kingdom Metazoa; phylum Chordata; class Actinopteri; order Atheriniformes; family Atherinidae; genus Atherina; species Atherina boyeri. The sequence continues at coordinate 22,578 of JAPMNP010629275.1, forward strand.
CATCATTACGTAAATCCTTTTTATTTCCCACAAGTATGATGGGAACATTGGGGCAGAAGTGTTTCACCTCAGGAGTCCACTTCTCTGGGATGTTCTCTGAATAGGAAGACAAAACAGTAGAGGCATAAAGAAGCAGGCGCAAATATGATGGAATACATTGTGCATTAAACTAGATTCAACAAATTGTTAGTGAAATGTATCCATCTAAATGTCTCACTCTTTTTTTAATGATCAACCATAGAAATCCAGACAACTAACATTAAGCAAGCAATATTTTTGCTTAAATTGGATGGATTTATGAATACATAAAATAACTACCAATTAATTGGTGAGTAGTTTTAGGTGAAATGAAGTCTAGAAGTGATGAATCAAGATGTACATTTGATTATTTACTGGTATTTTCAGAAATAAACATGAGATTTGAGGGTAGGGGACCATCTGGGTAGAGTGCTGAGGCGGATATTGCCATTTCTTTTGCAACATGCTGAGAAGGTATGTTGAAGCTCCTTGATTCCTTTTTTTTTGTTTTTATACATGTATAGTCAAGTTCAAATCAATAAAATAGTGTTGGGCAGAAGTTCTTAGTACTACACACACTTGCAATACACACTTTAGAAGGTAAGGATTACAAGGCCATCTTCTGGAATTTTTTCCAGAGACCTGACTTTAAAATCCCACCAAAAAGGGTAGAGTGAATGTTGTCTCCAGAACATCTCTGAAAAATTTTGCAAGTGTGTGAGAAAATGGACTGCTTGTATTGATGGATCACAATTCTCCAACTCCAAGAGATGTGCCTGTTTAGTCATGTGACTAATTTACAATTCTTATCAAATTATTTAAGCTATCTTTAATTCCTTAACTGATCTGCCTGCTTTCCTCCAAATTATTTAACAAGATCAGAAATAATTCTAAACTACATATAAACTGTTTTGCTCTTGACTTTGTATTTTTCCACAAAGCTGCTAATAGAAATAGAGATCAAGTGACTAAATTAGAGACACTGGCCCTCATTTATCAAACTTGGGTATAAAATGAGGTGTATTTTTTGGGTCTATATTCCAAATACGCTAGATCCAGTGTGGGATTTATGAACGTAGCAGCTGTATGCTGTTGATAAATGCCGCAGCTGAAAATGATCGTATTTATGAAAGTCACGCCTTTAAATGTTCAGCAACCGCTTCTTCCACGCCTTGTTTTTGCGACATGGCTGGACGAAACACGACCAAGATTGTAAAGGAGAAGAGCTTCACAGCCGTCCCAGCTGCGGCTCCAACTTAGCGCACAATTGGACTAAAACATGCCATGGCAAACAGAATAGACTTAGTAGCAAGTCATCAGACTCATATTATTTTAATGTTTTAAATTATAACATTTTTTATTAATTAAATACATTTTATTAATTAAACAAATATTTAATTAACAAATGAACTCACGGAAAAGTCTCTCCCGTGATCGGAGTGACTAATGTAGCGTGTGCATCGTCTAGAAATCCACACATTTGTGGGAGACTTTTGAGTTTGACATCTTGCACCTTGTTTAATGACACAGACCATCAAAGCATATCCCAAATATAACTTCATGAAATTGCATATTTGTAATGTGAGCGGTGTAGGCCTATTATTTTGCCAGAGTGGGAATGTTTATGGTTGTCTAAATTGTCTTGTTGTGAACGTTGATGGGTGTAAATTTACACCACCTCCTGACTCGGTGTATATTTTGTGTGTACCGTACGCCAACTTTCACATTGATAAACGCCGAGAAGTGTACATTTTTTCCGTACGCCTCATTTACACCCCGATTTGGTCGTACGCAAGTTTGATAAATGAAGGCCACTGTGTGTACACCAGAAGTTAACAATGTGCCAGAAACATTCTCAGAGCGCTTCGTTTATACGTACCAAGACTGTCAGGGCTGTCGATGGAGAAGCACATAAGAATGACATCAGTGTCCGGATATGAGAGTGGACGCAGTCTGTCATAGTCCTCTTGGCCTGCTGTATCCCACAGTGCTAACTCAACCTGTGAAATAAGATTGCAAGTTGTCATCCACAAGGTGCAAACTTTTAAGCTTCAGGTCTGGCAATAAAGTATCGCATCTATAATTTTATTATCCTGTGGATCCAGTACACATACCCAAATTCACCAAGTTTCCAAGTGAACCATTTTACATACAACATGCAAGCCTTACATTTCACCTCATTATCCCTTTATGCAGCTTGCTCTTGAATGTCTCAGTGACTTTTTAAAAATATATATAACCTGGACATGAGCCTTTTTTTTTTAAACATATGACATAGATACTTAAATAAAATACCTGAACCAAAACCGTTCATTTCAATGTTATTAAATTATTGCATTATTGATTACAACACCACAAGGTATACGATTAATTATTTGTATGTCTTTAACCATTTAAACACAAGTGTTGCTTCTGCTTGAGTGAATGAAGACCTTAAACAAACAGACATGTTCCTTTTCCTAATGCAGGAGAGTCCTGTACATTGTATGGAGATATAATTTCAGACAAACCAGTGTAGATTCTAGCATAAAAATAAACTAAACTACCTTATATAACAGTTATCCACTCAAAGCATTGGTCTTAGGAGCATTTAGATAAGCAATATTATTTCCAACGAAGCTGTGATCAATCCAGACTCCCAAGATAAGTATACTTCATGTGTATTAATCAACACAAGGTGAGAGAAGTGGAAGCAGCACATCCAGCAATCAGTCATTGTTTTTAGTTTTTTTCTGAAATGTGAGAGGAAGATAACACATACCTGTTTACTATCGACTTCAATGTCAGCAACGTAGTTCTCGAACACAGTGGGTACATAGACTTCAGGAAACTGGTCCTTACTGAACACAATAAGCAGACAGGTCTTCCCACAGGCTCCATCTCCAACTATAACCAGCTTTTTCCTGATTGCTGCCATAGCTGCAGACAAGGGGAAGAAAACAGCAAAAGTTTATATATGAGAACACTCATCTATCTTTAGCTGGACGGGCAATTTCATTGCCACCAAGGCATTACGCAACTAACACTGCGCTAGAGAAACGATGAGCAGCCAATCCCCAGCTGTGTTGACACAACCCCAGATCTGTCTAAAACCAACACCCGGGGCTAACTATTTAGCTTTCCGTGACATCGTCAACATCACGGTTGTTTATACATCGCTTGTCAACTGTGTAGCATAGTAATAGCGAAAAATCAGTGGTATAAAACCAAAAGCCCGAGTCTCTGGTCAAGTTCGGACTGAATTTGTTGTCAGATCAGCAACCTTCTCTAACGATGATACATTTCCGCTCAAGCGTTGGTGACAAACTCCGGTTTGACTAATAATTCCGTTAGACCCACATCGCCATTAATTGCTGACAAACTTCACAGCATCATGTAATTGAAAATCACTGCAGTACTGGCTGACCTACATTTTCACAAGCCAGGAGGATGTTCTGTTTACAAAAGACTTGACGCTAACTAATGTGGCTAACCAGCTAGCGCCAAACGAAGGATGCTATTTAATTTTAACAATTACATGCCATGTTGCTAGAGAAAATATCTGTGGTATTTAGACTATTACACACATAGGACCACTACAGTGCGTATATTTCAGTTCTAACTACAAACAAATAAAGTTTATGTTTTTCGACCCAACCCGGTACAGCTAGCCGGTTTAGCTTAGCATAACGGAAGTCAATGCGAGTTTTATCGGTCCGTTAGCTAGGTAGCTAATCTCAGCAGATTATAGAAGAAAATTTCTATTAAAATATAAATAACGATATCTCTCTTGACTAGTAAATTTGGTTATCAAATGCAATAAAATATTTATTGCAAGTATCCCACACTTACCAAATGAATGGTTAAAAAAAAATCTATTTAACTGAAATCAAAGTAGCGCTTTGTTAGCCTCCGTCGCTTGTGCCTGCCTGCGCTGCTGCTGGAGGATTAACAGGAGGGAAATGAGGGGGTGGGGTCATCATAACAATATTGTACAAAATTTACAAACTTATTATTGTTGTTGTTCTTCTTCTTCTTCACCTTATTATTATTATCATCATTATTATCATTATTAGTAGAAATAATATGTAGCCTATATAATAGTCAGAATAGTTATTAGCCAGTCCTTGATAGAATTGATAAAACACAAGATTTGTACCTGCATATATGGGTCATTGTTTTGTAGGCAGACACTTAATCTGTAGGGTCTTTAAATTCTTTATTTGCGTTTTGGATATGACAGGAAATTATTTGTCTTGATGCTGTTTTTTCTTAATAGCCTACTTATGGTTGGATGTAGTGGACTGTTTCCACCCTTGTTTTCTTTTGCTTGTTATTTTTCTCTTGTTTGTTTATTTATTTGTCTTCTCTTGACATGTTTGAATAAACTACTGAATATTCCACAAATTCATCCATATTTGAGTGTGCATGGTGGTGGTCTCTCTGTATTAGTTTCTGATGAACCAGTGATATTCTCCCATCTCACCCACTGTCAACTAGATCTAGTTCCAGGCCTTTGTGATTCTTTAGAGGTAAATGCGGCTGTATGAAAAAAATATATTCACATGAGTGGATACAACTACAGTAATAATCCATACTTTACTAATCCCAAATGGGGAATTGCTGCTCTACATATGGAGCAGTAGGCTGCCATTTTACAGAGGGTTGCAGTGGGGGGTTAAGGGCTTTGCTCAGAGGCCAACAGTGGTTAACCTTCATTGCCAATCAGGGGACTTGACGCATCAAATCTAAACTAAACTTAAACTTGACTCAGGTCACTTTATTCATAGGATTTTGAAAATCAAATTTTAAAAGTACTAATAGAGTACTTTTACATTATGATACTGCCAATTCCAATCTGATCAGAGCTCCTCTCCCATCACGCCATAAATAAGTGATGCAAATCTGACACCTGCTGCCAGAATAATATTAAAATGAATCTAGAACGAAGAACATAAACACATTATTTTGTCCTGATGACGCATATAATTCAACTATTGACTGAGACATGATTTTCTGGCCTGTAAGGTTGAAGCAGGGAGGGACAAACGGGGACACATACTCAGTTTTCAGTTGCCACAGCAGTGTATTAACTGCAGCTCTTGCTCTAATCCTGATAAGAGGCTTTCTCTGTGCTGCTCAGTTCTAACACGAGGAAAACTAACTCAGATGCGTTTCCATGAAAACAATAATACCTCAAATTCATCTGTACGTTTAAGTAACCAGCTATCAAAAAGAGAAGTAGATTGACTTCCCTGAAATTCAAAGAGAAGTAAGATCCCCTTCTGAGAACTTACACCAGTTTGCAAACAGATGTCCTTCATCAGCTATAGCTTTTGGTGAAGTGTTTGATGCTGGTAATGAAATGATAATCAAAGGGAAGATATCTGATTTGACATCATGTTTTTAATCATGAAAGAAGTACAAAACACACAGTGTACGAAGTTCTTTATTTGATCTCTTAAAAAAGACTTGTAAACCACAGCAAGCAGTCAAGTCTGCATGTCATGTAACAACAGCCTGACCTCAATCCTTTTCCTTCATACATAACTTATAGATGTACACTCCATTTTTCTTAAATGTTTGATTATAATATGATTGGATTTGAATGCTAATTGCTCGGATAGGCTCCAGGCCCCCATGACCCTGAACTGGACTAAGTGGTATATAAAAAAAATGGATAGAAAATGAGTGGATTTGAATATTTCCAACAAGACCCAGAGAAGCAGGGAAGGAAGAATAATTTTGATGATCCATAATTAATGTGTTGAAATGTACTGAATCGACATAGCTTTAACAAGAAATAATACTGAAATCACGTGCGGACATGTTTTGCTGCATTTCTGATACTGAATGAGCAGAAATTAAGTGTTACATTGGGTCACTGTTAGCTGAACTGTAATAACTAGATTGATTGATTTCATGAAGTTGAATTCTGTTCAATACTCATTGCAAGCATAACACTTGGAATGAGATCCAAAGCCCAGAAAACAGAGATCTTCACGCACAAAAACCCAAATCTGCTGTAACAATAAAGCAGTCGGCCACTGCCTTTTCACTGATTTATTATCGATAGGTCTGGGTTGCTTTATTAAAAAGAAAAAATGTTGTGTTGCAAATCTTTGCTTCTCACTGGTTGTATAATGGGAACTTCTAATAATATAAAAAAAAAACAAAAAAAAACACATGTATTGGCATTACACATTTCACAGTAGCTGAGACAATCAGAATAAAATAATTTAAACAAAATTCGGCTGGAATAAGATTGAGCTCATTCATGAGCATTGAGGTCACTCTGGTTTATTGTGCTTGAGCCAGTCTTCTTCCCTTGTACTGTCCTCTACTGCGCTGGGTCTAACACTGCCCCAGATTCACAGCATGTGCTCATGGAGGGTGACCCTGACTGTGTTCCTATCATTTTGTACCCCTCCGGGATCCTCATATAAAGAAAGGGTAATTCTGCAGGAAACGTAGCAGAGGCTTTGGGAGAGGCAGCCGGTCAGGGCAGTTTGTGTGTTTGTTGATGGTGAGGCGTGTCAGGTGTTGCAAAGAAGGAAAACCCTGCATGCTGTGCAGAGGATGCACCAGCTTCAGAGGGACTCCGCTGTCTTTAGCTGCATGCTGTGAAGGCTCAGGCTTTGTTTGGGGCTTAATTGCTGCCAGGTCCTGCTGTGTCTGGCCTGAGACAACGTAGTGCTGGACAAGGCTGAGAACATCTGGGAAGGACTGCAAGTTAGGCAGGCCAGGGGAAATGGAGTCCAGCCAGAAACAGCCCCTGTTGTACTCTATACGCACGCTAGTAGGTCCACAGCGAGTCTTCACTGACAGGGCCAGCATGTACTGAGGGTGAGTGCTGTCTCGCACCAGGAAAGTACCTTCAGACTTAGTCAGGAGAGCTTCTCGAGCTTCATTCGCTGATATAGAACCCCAATACCAACCTGGAAAATGACAAATTGTTTAAACATCAATTTTTCACATGTCTTATGGATGCAGCTTAAAGAGGAATATGGGTCAATTTGAATGCTGTCCGTAACATCATGAAGACTGAGTGAAGAGTAAGATCAAGCCTTCTTCATTTAAAAATGTTGTGATCTGCTGGTCTACCTGAGGTCTGTAAGTACTGGAAGGATGTGGTGATGCAACGGAGGTCCTCTGCTGGATCCCAGGTTGGAGGGGAAGGATATGGGCAGCAGGAACTTCCTTGTTCCTCATGGTGCAAAATGGTCACTGCCCTGGCAACCATTTCGACCAAATGTAGGTCTGACAAAAATAATATTAATGTTGGAAGATCAAGAAAGCTGAAATTAATTTGAGTTATGAATCTATATTCTGATGTAATTTTATTCAGAGTCATCCAAGTCTATGTAAGCCTAAATACTCCAAAGCCCACTGGTTTATGTCCCAATTTAGCTGCAGAAATCTCTGAAAATGTTCACATTAGATGTTGAATTGGCATAAAATACTCTGAGATATCATCAATTACTAAAGAATAAAATATCTGATCCTCCACGATGTGCAATGAGCTCAAAACCAAGTAAACTAAACGGGGAAAAGGCTACTTGAAATAAAAAAACAGAGGCAAAAAACGACACATTTTGAAATAAAGTAAAATAAAAACAAAAAGGAAAAAAGTTCATCTTCAAATTTATATTAATTATTCTGCATTTTTTCTTTAGGAAACGCAATAACGACAAAAAAAAATTTAATTATATAAATATTCAGATAATTTGTTAATACAGTGATCGCTGCTCTTTTTGGGGTGCACGGGGCAAAAATAGATTACAACATAAATGCAAATAGGCTACATCACCACACAATTCAAACACATGGACTTAATGTGAAACAGGGATTAATTAATGACAGCATTATTTTTTCTTTTACGCTTTATTGCTGAACATTTAGCCTACTGCAATCAAATGTCCGTAACGATCCATTCTATGTGTGAAATTATCTTACCTTAAATCAGGACGAAATAAAACGATTGCTACCATTAAAAAATCTAACCAGAATTTATTTATGACAGCAGTCAAAATAGGGAAATATATCCGCGTGTTCTGCTGCAGATTAGAACTGTGATTGAAGCGGAGCGCGAGCTCTTTGTAAAGTGCAGCTCTGGAGCAGCTCAGATCAGGCGCACTGACGGAGGTTCCCGGAATCTGTTTCCAGGAAAGGTTTTGGGTTTCAGCGCCCGCAGCGACAGAAAGGTTGGAGCCAGCAGCTTTCCGCGTACCCATCAACACAACACACTGCTTCCTGCACAGATTTCAAAATAAAATACAAAGACGGCTCTGTGTCCAAGTAACAGGCCTAGACTAAACCACTACAACAGTTTAAAAAAAGAAAAGAAAAGAAAAGAAAAGAAAAGAAAAGAAAAGAAAAGAAAAGAAAAGAAAAGAAAAGAAAA
>JAPMNP010629288.1:0-20446 GCA_029874935.1 Atherina boyeri
CACACACACACACACACACAGGTGCACACAAACAGATTCCAGCTGGCAGTCGGGGTTTGGAAGGTGGTGTGGAGGAAGGCAGCCATTGTTTGGTCACATTTGCTGACATTAAGTGGAGTGGAGGGAGGGAGTAAGTTGGGGGGAGTGAGTTGTGATTCAGTGAGTGGATGCATGATTTGAGTGGAGGGAGTGAGTCAGTGAATCAGTGCATGAATGAGTTGGGTAAAGTGAATCAGCAAATAACTGTTCTGGGTGGCCGGTTGCCGGGCGGGGCTAGTGGCTGCTGCCTTTGGCCTGCTGGGGCGGCACCCCGCTCTGTGGAGGGTTCTGGCGGGGGGCTCCCTCTGCTGCCGTTTGGGTGGATGCTTGTTCGTCTCTGTGGTGTGGTTGCTGGAGTTGCTGCTGGTGGCCGGGGTCCTGGGGTTTCCTGGTCTTCTTCTGCTCTGCATGGGGGTACGGTTGTACTTGCACTATTACACCCATCTTTTTTTTTTAGAAATTTTTGTCCCATGTTTTTTTTCCCATTTTTCCGCCCAGTGCTCCCACATAGGTACAGTCCTGGGCATTGCTCTCCCTCTGCCAACCCCCGGGAGGGCCCTGCACTGAGCTCAAGCCTCCTTCTTAGCTTAAGGAGTGAGCAGGCCCTTCTTTTCACCCGACGGGGCAGGGTTTCCCCAGCTGGACGTAGCGCATGGAGGGATCACGTTATTTCAGTCGGATCCTCCCCGCCCCCTCAGGCACCCCTCATATTCTGCATGGGGACAGTCACTGCGTCCTCTGCTGAACATATACACCTGTGGCCAGGACCCCCACACCCAGCCACCCATCCTGCAACAGGCCAGTGGGGGGCCCATAGCAGCTAAAGACTGCTTCAGACCCCCCACCTGGCGAAGCCGATGCCAACCACACAATGGACACATCCTAGCCAGAGGCAGTTGCACCCCGAGTGCAGGTGGCCCCCACTAAGGAAACACTGGAGATATGAATTAAAACATAAAACTATGTAGGCTAAGAACCCAAAATAAATTAGTAAATGAAATAATAATGAAATAGCAAAGATATCAAAATAAATAAATCTAAAGGGGGCTAAAATATAAATTGAATAAAAAGAAGATAAATAAATAGATAAAATATAAAATTAAATTATAATAAAACATTAGTTAAAAGCCATCTTAAATAATGTAGGTAGGTCTTGAGCCTGCCCTTAAAAATATGAACATTCTTTGCAGCCCTGAGGTCCTCTGGCAGGCTATTCCACAGACGGGGGCCATAATGCTGGAAAGTTGCCTCACCGTAGGTTTGTGTTCTAGCTTTAGGAATTATTAAAAGGCCAGTGCCAGAGGATCTCAGGGTCTGAGGGCTCATATGGTAAAAGCATATCTGAAAGATAAGAAGGTCCAAGACCCCTGAGTCATTTAAAAACCATTAAAAGGAACTTAAAATTAAATAACACCTCTTTGTGAAATGTGTTTAGTTGCAGTGCATGAGCAGCATCATTTAAAGCCATGCACGCCACTGCAGATTAAACTGCTGCCTGAAGGAGATATGGGTCAACCGAGCAGAGAAACAGATGTTATTAATGCTTACTGAAGCATGAATGGTCAGTCTGTTATTGGAATAAATCTGCTGAGTGTATAATCTATACTGAGTTACAAGTTTACTTTCACTGTCTCATGTAACCCGACAGCTCTGCGATAAACATTGTAATAATGAACCTTTGTTTATTCAGAGGTTGTGGAGCCCACAATGCAGATGGTTACGATCTTTTCTTCAAACAACCCACCCTTTCAAAACAATCACAGCTGAATCCACACATTTTGGACACAGCATCAAGACATCTTCAGTCTGTCTTTTACAGCAGTTTATTGGGTGTAGTCTTTCTATTCCAAATATTATCTGAACAGCTATGATATCTGTAAACATTTGGCAAGTTTAGAGGGGTTTAAAATGAAATAAACTAGCATTCTATTTACTAAAACTGAGAAAATAAAAGTTTTAAGAGTTGCTCTTTAACCTAAATCACAGTGAGAAAATAGAAGCTGCTTGATACATGGGTAGATAAACTAATAAATGAATAGGCCTACTGTAAATAAATACTTCTGATCAATAATGCTTTGCTGAGTAAAATATGAATGAAAATTGCCACCACAGCAATTCACAGCTAGTTTCTTGACCACATGTTTTCAAACTGAAAATATGACAAATTAGATAATAACACAAATTTGACACAAAAATCTCTTTTGCGGAAGGTTTTCTAGATGTGTGTCTTTAGAGTACTTGATGTACTTTGAGTTAGATCCTTAACGAAGAATTGCACTCTGCAGTGCATCTGTTCCACTAGAGGGAATTACATTTGAACCTTTCAATATTTTTTGTATTCTTTGGTTTAACAGTGTGTGTAATATGATAAATGGGTCTGTACCCAGGGACAGATGTGATAATGAATAAACCACGTAATAAGATCAGAAGATCAGCCAGGTGTAAAATGTGCTCATTATGACAAAATCTCCTTATTAGAATCAAGATTGTGGAGCAAACTCTTTCAGATTTATTTTTTCCATGGGCTGCTGCAGAAAGCAAAACACAATCATCTAAAACACAGGAACTGTTAAAAAATAATATCAAGAGCTCTAAAATGGAACAATGTGTTCAATTCTCTGCTAATTTGACATATATGAAAACAGGCTAAAAAGTTAGGTCATTGGAAATTAAAAATGAAAATGATTACTGGTAGATGGAGTTTAGCAGAAAACATGAGATGACGGTGTTGTCTCCGATTGCAACAACAGAAGGCCATAAAAGCTGGACTTTAAACAAAATGTAATCTTTATGCAAATCAATTTCTGCAAGATCTCACTTTATTACTCATAAAATATTCATGCTTTCTGTCTGCCCTGAATGTTTCAAATTCATGATTCATTGTCACAGTTGAATAATTTGACCATAATGACGACAGCAATGCTGTTAGGCATAAATATGTATTATCTCATGAGTATCTTTTGTATTTGAGTTCAACAGAGAAAGCAGGTTTTTATAACAGGGAGAATGATTTCAAATATGTATTTGACCTAAACCTCTTTATTGCGACTCATTTGAGATATGCTTAAAAAAAACCCTAACAGGTGAGGTAATTTAGAATTAATTATCTCATTACAATGCAAGGCTTTGCCCGGGAATATTAGGGCTGGCGTACACATGGAGGTTGACACACTCCACTCACCTAAACAACACCAGCACACCTTTTCCTCTTATGGTCATAGATGCCTTAATTTATGTTTTGCTTTGAGGATAAATATCTGTAACTACTGTTCTTTTTGGGAATATGTTGGATTTTTTTCACACCAAATGAAGAAAACTGAAATATTGTGGTTATTTTTGCTTTGGCAGATGGTCAGGACATAGCCAAAGGCATGCAAGTATAGCTGTTTATTTTCTGCAGTGTAGTACTTTATCTTTGATTAACTTTCATAAAAACAGGTGTGATTCGAAGTAGACAGACACATTATAGTAATTTTGTTGATATTTCACACTGAACAAAATGGAGGGTTATTAAGTCATTTTTGAGGTGACACACTGATTAATATAAAGGTGAATGAGCCGTTATTTCACCATTATTAGTTTAAATCATAGGATAACAAGATTATGAACTTTTTAGGGTGAGAAAGTTATAGTTTATTCTACAAATCTATAATTATTTTTCCTTCTTTGAAAATCTATTTTGTATTTATTCCCATGTATGTGAGAAATGATTTTCATAGTCTTTTTTTTTTTTTTTTAAATGATTTTTGGGCTCTGGTGGCCTTCATGACAGTAGCTTGACAGGAAAGGGACCGCCCCGATTTTCATAGTCTTTAAATAATATTGGCAATAACTTTACTAGTAGAGTGAAGACGTTTAAGTCATGATGTTACAGCTAGTGGTGTAATGAAATAGGTTGATTATTGTGAGAAAAGGAAACTTCCAAAATTTGTCGCAGAGTTTTCTGAACAGGCCAAAGATTTTAAAAGTCATGGTGTTGAGCTTGATGAATCAGGCTTCTCTTGTTTTTTCAGGTACATGGCCATCATCCATCCTCTGAAACCTCGCCTCTCCTCCACCTCCACAAAAGTTGTGATTGCCATGATTTGGATTGTTGCGTTCTCACTGGCTTTTCCTCAGTGCTACTACAGCGTGACAAGATTTTACTACCCCAGGACTGTGTGTATGGTTGACTGGCCTGACGATTATGGAGGAACACACCAACTAAGGTAAAGAAAGGAGGATTAATTAAATAGACAAACAGGTAGCGAGACAGACAGTGAGATTTCTAACATATATGTGTTTGGTATTTATATGGATTATGTTAGATTGACAAATGTATTTTTCCTTTTAAAATCCCCAACTGACTTAGTACTTCCACCTTTCTCTCTCTCTTTCTGTGTGTAGTTACCAGTTTGCAGTTATATTGCTGATCTATTTGCTCCCTCTGCTGGTGATGCTGGTGACCTACAGTTTAGTTGGCCAATCACTGTGGGGTGGGCACATCCCTGGAGAGGCATCAGACCATTACCACAGTCAGATAACAGCCAAGAGAAAGGTCACTCTGTTCTTTTATTTTAAGTACTTTTGTCTCCAGCCAGAAAATGGAAAGTTACTATTTCATGTAACTTGAAATGGGAAATGTAGCAGTATAATTAGAAGTTATAATACTACTAATGATGATGATGATGATGATGATGATGATGATGATGATGATGATAATAATAATAATAATAATAATAGTAATAATGATAATAATTGTAATACATTTTATTGAAAAGGTGCCTTTCTGACACTGAAGGTCACTAAACAGGTATACATAAATAGTTACATAAACACATATAAAATAAATAACAAAATAATGTGAGAAATAGATTCAAGTAAATTCAAATCACACCATGGATTGATATTATAATGAATAAGCTTTTTTAAACAGACAGGTTTTGAATTCAGATTTGAAATGAGAGAATGAGTCAATGTTTCTGAGATGCAGCTGAATGCTCTTATATGTGCTCTGATTGTGCATCCCATAGGTAGTGAAGATGATGGTCGTTGTTGTGGTGACTTTTGCTCTCTGTTGGCTGCCCTACCATATCTACTTTATTCTGGGAACCTTTAACAGAGATATTTATAAGCAACATTACATTCAACAGGTTAGTAGCTACTCCTCTGCTTGCTTTGCATCAATAGTCGTTGCAACACTCATCACTTCTTGTCTCTTTGTTAGGTTTATTTGGCCATTTTCTGGTTGGCGATGAGTTCAACAATGTACAACCCTATTATTTACTGCTGTCTAAACCAAAGGTATTAGATGTATTTATTGGCACTCTGTCTGCCTTTTTGAAAAAAACAAACAAAATATATGACATCAAATAGATGGTACAACCAGATAAATTTAATTTCTTTCTTTAGGTTTCGTGCTGGTTTCCGTCATGCCTTCTCTTGGTGTCCCTTCATCAAAGTGTCAGAGGAAGACAAGATGGAGCTGCAGCACACAAACACCTTCAGAGTCACAGTGACACGGAGCCACCGAAGTGACACTTCTTATACTCACATGTCTATCAAAATGAACCACACAGAGAGGGACGCTTGTTTACAGCGGAAAAAGTTCACATGCAGCACAAACATCTCCCATTTGGCAAAGGAGATGGTTGATACAAAATCCCCATCTGCTAAACTTATGGAGCACAGTCACTGACATTCCAGGGACGACTTGTGATGTGGACATTCAGTTAATACAAAAAATAAAGCCAAAAATAAAAAAAAAGAGGAAGGCCTGCAGACTATCAGACAGAACTGAGAGAAGAAATAATTCTTATGGAAGTTTTGGGGAGATGGATTGCTCATTATTCTATAAATGCCAAAGCGTTTATATTTATAAAAACATATATTTACAAAAACATGCCGTATACTGGTCCTGGACAACAAAGACTGTGAGTCGTGTAGTGAGATTTGCTGCTATTAGTAAAGTCTGAAGATGGAGCCATTTTCTTTTCATCGCTGATGGTTTACTTCTCTACTTGCCTATGTTGGTGTTGTTTGGAAAACAAAACTGTTGTTACTAGTTTTCTTATGTACAGAATGGATGAACAGTCCAGCGGCATCAGCACCAAGCCTTAACATTGTTGGCTGTCGTCTTCTTTAATAAATAATCTTTAAGGAATGTTCCCTTTTAAATCACTTCTCTCTTTTCTAAATCTTTCGTAATGCAGTTATTCAGTCATCCAGATGTTACTGGGTGCAGCAGTGGCAGAACTTAGCTAAGTTAGACAGAAAATCCATTGTGAAAACATTATCAGCAGTGAGGACATCCCCTTTTGCTTCTGCCTTAAAAACATTAATATTACAAACAATTTCTTTTTTTGTTTGTTTTTTATGTGATGAAAGCTAAATTATTCATTTGTGTGCTGGATGGTCCCAACATATTTGTTGTCTGATTAGCATGTATCAGTCACTGTTGGTTGGTACATTAACATATTGGTCTTATGATAGGAATTAATACAGTGTATTTCTTATATGTTGTGATTTCATTTGTTCCCACAAGTGGTGTGTGTTCTTTGGTGAGTTTACAGTTGAATTTATTGTTGAACATATTGATATTGAATATGTTGAAGTGAAAATGTAAATTAGTCATCTGTGATACTGATGTTTTAAATTATGTAACCTGTAAGTGTTACAGTTTTAGAATGCTATAAAAGCTAAAGTTAAGTGTTGTTTTTTGACTTGTAAAGCACACACAGTAATGTGAAAAATCTGTATTTGCTGTGTAAAAAAAAGCAACATTCTTTTTGTTTGTGATCTACATAAGGCCAATACTTTGTTAAATCAATGTGACAATGGTAATAAAATGTCCATGCACTGAGGACACACGTATTTATTTAATATGCACTACATATCCCAGGATGCTTGGGTTTACCACAGCTGCAAAGATACAGAACACCTAAATCCTACTACTAAACAGATTCCAAGTACATCAGTGCAGTCTCTGCTTCAAAGACGACAACATCGGATGGACACAGGTTTGATTTTATTGAGTGACAGATTGAGAGTGTTGGACAGATACAATCCAGGGTATGTGAACAAAATTGAGTGATTTGGATGATTGAGCAATGGTGTTAGTTTTTAGACTAGAATGTGAAGGCAGCATAGCTGAGGGTACGCTGGAGAAGCTTGCCTTATTTAACCTCGGCAGTCTGATTAAAAAGCAAGAAAGCTTTCCGGAAATTAGTATAATAATCTAACACAGATTTATTGATGCTCCATACCTACCAGCGAGAATACGAGAACATTCTGTCCTCACTAACCTCAGACCATCTTTCCACTTATGGTTTCAAACATCTTTATGCGGTCAGGACAGTCAGCCTAAACACTGATAATTGCCTCAGAAAACTGCAGGTGAACATCTTTAAATGGTCATTTATAGTTACTATCAATACTTTTTTTTTCGATTACTTTTGATACAGGAAAAATAAATATTCATGGCTTCTGCTACATGAATAAACCATACAGTAGATTAACAAAACACTCCTGAGCTTTAAGGAGCATATAGTTACTCTGTAAGGGGAGTACAGGGATATACTTTTAGCCTAAATGTTTAAAAATCTTAACATTTCACCTGCTGCAATGTTTTTAAATTCATACACAGTTTGGCCGTTGTTGTTTCTCTGGCATCCATATTAGCACCACATTCCTGTTTCATGGTCTCACCTTGGTGATGAGTGTCGCCAGAATTTCTTTAGACAACAACAATTTATCGGCTGCAGGTACTATCAACAACAGGACATGTTTCACCATAGAATACAGATAAAAAATACATTGCTGCTGTATATTACACCAGATATGAACATTCAGCAAACACATAAAATGGCAATTTCCTGCTTAAAGCCACAGTGCAAATTCCCTCTGATGGTACAGAACAGATCATCAGTGGCTTCCTCTGTGTGTGTCATTGCAACAGTAACATTTCCCAACATGAAAATAGAATAAATAACGTATGCATGTATAATATTTTTGTATTACATCTGGGTAAGATATTAAAATCTTTAAAGCAAAAAATATTCCCTTTCATTTCAATTACACATTTATACACCATCACGTATCCCTTTAAATTCTTCCTGTGCAGACAGAGAGAAGTCTTCAGTGAACAGCAGACACAACTTTGTCTAAAACAGTTTTTTTTATGTCCCGGCCTGTACTGAACACGTTGCAAGGATCAAGGTTTTACTCGGCAATGGATGCGTTGGGAAAATTGTAACAAACTGCAGTACCAGAGGAAACCTCCAGATGGAGTCAGGAGTGTGTAAAACCCTATTTCTTCTAACTTTTCTTTTTTTTAAATGTCCTTCTCTGTCTTTTCTTTAACAAGAGTTGTTTCATCCCTATTACAGATTTACCATTAGACATCACAAAACTGCAAAAAGAGTCTGTGTGCTGTTAAAATATTTGATTAACATTAATCTAAATACCGCAGAGATCCTGGCCCTCTGCTACTAAACACATAAAAGAAAGCTGTCTCCCATTCTTTGAGTTATGTAGAAAGCTGCTACCGGAGCACAATGTGTTGACTGGACTGGTTCGGTTTTGGAGAAAAGGAGACAGTGGATGAGAAATAATGTTGAGACGGATATTTTCTATTTACTGTTCAGCTCCTGTCTGAGTCGGCAGCCCACAGCGGCGATGAGTGCAGCTCCTTTCCCACTGCCATCCTCTGACAGCAGGAAGGTGACGGTACACTGAGGAGCCAGTTCGTTAACAGTCTCCTTCATGATCCCGGAGAAGCTAGACAAAAGACCAGAGATTCAATATCATCTTAGACATAGAAGTGAAAAATGTGAAAGTGTAAGAAAGAACAAACTAACGGCTTGAATGAGAATTTGAATTGAAGAGGGAGGTTTACCATCTTGGTGGCTAGAAGGTGAAGGAACCAAAACTGATGATTCAACTGTTACATGTTTAACAAGTTGAACAGCAGTTTATATTTTCATGTGCATGACATCAGCTGCTTGCTATTCTTACAACTCAGTTATGTTACTAACTGTTTCATTAGATAAAATCAGACAATTTACACATGTAAAACACTACGTTTTGATGATGGAGCTCTTCAGCTCCGACACTGGCACAGAGGAAAATCAGTTATGTGTCTTCTTTTATGCAGCAAGCAACATGCTATCTACTGAACTGTGGCATAACTGAAGCTTGACTCAACTTGATCGGTATGTACCTGTGCAAATGACTATGTCATTTACATGCTCCAAGTTTTTATTACTTCAGGAAATCTACACCTATTTTGGTCTGTCTGTTTCTTACCAGGATTATGGTAAATAAACCAAGCTGGTTTTCGGAAATTCAGGTTGAGACATTACAAACTTTAACAACTTAAGTGTGATTTCTTAGAGGGAAAACTTAGAGGGAAGCCCTACCTTGTAGAGATTGTGCAAATAACTACAGTTTAACAGAGAGTGCTACAATGCTCTAATAAGCACAATTATGAGTAAAAATTTGACATTTAGTATTTTAATAACAAAAGAGTAGACATTTGTTAGTACATGGCATGGTTAATTTTGAACAAGAATTATGATGTTTGATCAGAGGATTAATGTCTGTCTGCACTTTTTATGCAACCCAATTATTTTCTGGATTGTTGTTTTTTGTTTCAGATTAAATAAACATTTGTATTAGCTAATGCATTGTCCCCTCAGTGGTTATTTTGGCAAACTTCAAAGAATGAGGAGATGTCTTTCATAAATAAGCTAATCAGTTAAAAAGGGACGGGCGCATTAAAGACAGGAGCTAAAACAGTGTCTTAGAATATACATAGGTGCTACAGAAATGTAGTGCATGAGAAAAAATAATATGATCTTTGAACATTACATTTCCATAACAAAGTTTTTATTTCTGGTAGACCCCAAAATAAAAAAGAATGAAATTGTAAATTATGCATATGAGCTATTCAAACAATTCATGAGCTGCGTTGGCTTAACTACTTCCTCAATGTGCATTTAAGACTGCATATAATTCCATATAACTGCATATAACTGATAAAAAAGGACTAAGTTACTCAATTCATCTTCCATTCTTTAATGAAGCACAACACTGCCGTTGTTTGCTTTACCGATTCTTTGTCAAAAGTTTTAATTGGCTCAACAGCAATGCATTCAAATGTGATTTAAGATGGCTGAGAAAAAAAGTAACATGACAGAATTTGACATTTTGTTGAGCTGCTCCTCTAGTTTATTGCTGGATGAGCCTGCCTGAACGATATCAGTTAAATAGCTGCAATGAGTATAAAGTAAAATCATTTCAAATAATTATTTTAACTTGAAAACAAGTCCTTTAGATCAATTGATTTAATATTGATTAAATTCCTATTCAACACCCAATTGTAACCAATTAATTGGATGATCTATAAATTTTTTAGTTTTTTTTTATTTGCCCCCTGGTGAGCATACAGGACTGGAAAAACACCATCCAATCATTTGACAGTGCTGTTTAAATGATTGAATGTCTATATGTCAATCAAAAACAGATAACATTGGCCCCTCCCTCTCTGCGCAGAAACAAGCATTGCACGTTCCTGTACTCTGGCGGCGTGCTTTAGGGGCAAATTCTGAAGAAAGGGGTTTGGAGTTCTGAATTGTATATTTTCAATATTTAGCTTGCTCAAGCCGTTTTTCCAGAAAACTGGACCCTACCTTTAACACGACAATGTGTGTTTTTTCATTATTTTTTCATTTTTTCATAAGTTGAATTACTTTTGACTCAAACTTACTGTGGATGTAATTTGTACAGTGTCCCATCTACCCCCACAGTGATGTTCAGATGGTCCAGGCCACGATTTTCCCTTATCTTATCGACCACAGCTGCCATTCCTGCACCACAAAGCTGAGCTGCACGCCGTGACACCGTTCCACACACCTAACAAAAAAAATTATATCAGTGTTGCTACAATCATCAAATTGAACCTGCCAAAGTTTCCACAGTTTACAGAACCAGGAAAAGCTTATCACTTGTCAAACTTAGAGTATAAACAGAAGTTTCACGTTTGTCCCATTCTGCTGTGCAATCAAATACTTTCTTGTCTTTTACAAAAAGAGGATAAAGAATATAAAGAAAGTCTACATCTCTTTTGTACTGTGCATGTGTTAAGGTCTGAACTCACTGAACATTGTAAAGCGCACTCCCGTGTGTTTATCTTACCTCTTTAACAATGATACTGTCATCACAGGTGCTGTCCAGGCCTAAGTGTTGCAGAATGGATCTCACCTGTAGTAAAGCCAATCTATCACTGGAGATGGAGAGAGGAGAACATCGATGCTTCACTGGATAGAAACAAACTTGATAAAAAATATAAGTTCAAAGATGAAAAATTAAGTTAACAGTTTCAAACATTTAAGAAGTTACTGAAAACATAAACAGAGTTTAAAGATAAACACCCTAAGATGTATTTTGCTATGTTGTGTACAGAAAAAATCTACTCAAGTTAGCTGGTCAAATAAGGAGTGTCAGCCCATAACCTTCATCAATAAAACGTTACACCTTAAGATGGGGTCGTGAACCAATGTAATTTCAACACAATAATATTCTGTGGATTCTATGATCTTGTCCATCATTTTGTGGTAGGGCTGACCCTGAATAGTCAATGATTCGATTCGGAGGACTGCGTTTCGATTGCCAATTTCGCAGTCGAAACGTCGCAAAATGAGGTTACAAAACAAAGATCATTCTGGCAACAGGGGGGTGCTAAACTTCCTGTTTTACAGAGTATTTATCTGCTCTTCGCCCCTTTTGTGGAATGCTTTCGATTTATTAAATAGTAAATCCAACAGTGGTTGAAGTTCCTTTCAAGCAACCACTGAAGAGCAGGCAGGTCACCACTCCTCTGTTCCATTTACATTTCCTTGCATCCCACTTATGATGTCCCATTACCTATTACCAGCATCAGGTAACACTGAGGACTGGAGGCCTGCGGTCACATGATGGAAACTAACTATCTTAGTTCTGAGGTTAAGATGAAAAACACAAGTAGTAGGATTTCTCTAAATTTTCAAATTACAGACCCAAATCCAAATTTAAACATTTGACTTCAAAACAAAATCTGGTCATAAATCTCACCAGAATGATAACAAAACAGATAAAGGTTCAATATATGACCATAGGAAAGCAAAGGAGTCCTGCGACAGACTGGGGACCTGTGCAGGGTGTACCCTGCCTCTGGCCTGCTAATAGCTGGGATAGGCCCCAGCCCCCCGCGACCCTGAATTGGACGAGTGGTTCAGAAAATGAATGAAAACAAAGGGTTTCACAGTCTAGCAGCAGAATCTCAGTTCAAAACAAACAGAACTGAAAACTAATGTGAAGCTTTGCTATGAGCCCCTTAAAGAGTTCAGAGACATTATGCCAGAAAAAAAGTTAGCGCTGACAGAAACTCACATGCAGAAACATGCCTGACCAGCGGCACAACATGGACAGGAATTTTTACACGCACACACACACGCTAGTAGGAATTTCACTATGACATACAGCCTGTATACATTTTTGCACGGCAAATAATTGCTTACTGTTGTACTAAGGCTTAAATATTACACACTGGAACATGGGAAGAGATTTGCATATCTATTACTTTCTGTAACCACCCCCTGCTTCCTGCAAGTATCTGACATCAGTTGAAATTGCTTAACTCATAAATCAGATCAAAATAAAGGTTGGTTGTTGGGCAATCTCAATGCGTTAGCAGTGTGTGACAGAGTCTTGCTCACTGAGTTAAGGACCGCTGTAGTCAAAGCTTAAACTGAAATAAAGGTACATCATGACGGCAGGTTATAGAAAGGTAACAATGGTGCCCTCTCTAAATACACTTTTATTCATGCATAGCACATTTAAAGGATAAGAATATCAGTAACTGCTGTTCTGTGAGTACTAGTTTAATTTATTGGTTTATTTCTAAAAGGAACATCGTATGTCAATAAATATTACTGTAAATGTATCAGTTAGCCAAATGGCAATTTTCACCTGCAGTCCCTGAACAAACAAAAACAACAATAATAATTATAAAAATAAAAGCAAGATAAATAAACAACAGTACAATGCAAGACCCTGCTGCTGATCTTGTGACTTTCAGCTTGACATGAAGAGACAAATGTGTTTTATTCCTCCACAAACAATGCACTGCAACACTTCCACCAAAGTCATACATGTATTTACCTCTCTATCTGTGAAAGGAACTTTGTTTCAAAGATGCCTCTGGTCTTCAGGGTTTCAGAAATCTGTCCTCTGAACAGATAACCTTTCTTGGTCATGTCTATAAGGATGTTGCGCACAATTTCACCAAGATACATGCCACTGCACATCTTCTCATATCTAAAACACAAACAAGCACAAAGCATACCCGTAAATCATACATATATATGAATCATGGACATGAATTCACAACAGAACACATTTAAAGGTGTTTCTGATTTTTACAGAACTCATTTTTGAGTGTATACAGCACCTTTGTTTTCCTGGATTTAGTGAGAGGTCGTCCACATTATGGTCATACTCTGTCCTAATATCATCAAGGCATCCACTGTCTCCAAAAGCACCCCACTCCATGTTAACACACATCTGTCCCTCTTCACCCTCGACCATCTCAATGTTCTTCATCTCCTCCATATAGCATGCATTGCTGCCAGTGCCTGTAATCAGAACCACAAATTAGATGGATAGAGCACAATAAGTTGAGTATTCAGAATGAAGAGTGAACACAAGTTGAACTCACCAGCAATGAGTCCAACCTCACAGGTGGGTTCTTCGTAGGCACAAGTCATCATGGTTCCCACAGTATCATTAACTACAGCCACTACGTCCAGGTCAAACTCCTTTAAGAAGCAACACATGAAACAATGTTAAAAAGCTGTAGAATATGCAGCACTCTGCCATGATAACCTGAATAATGCTGCTCCTCATACCCTACCTCTCTTCTCTTAATGGCGTCCCTTAACAGTCCCACCACATCTTCTCCTTCACAGTCTGTCGCCTTGAAACCCTTTGTCCACGTCACCAAGATGCCCTGCACACAGACACACATGAGCTTACTTTGTGACAATTTCATGGACTTTCAAATTACTCTATAGAATCAGCAGGCCAACTTAGGATGTGTAAGTTTAAGACTTTAAAGGAAGTCCAATTTTGTATAGTATACAAGAGAGAAAAGAGGTAAGACTCACAGCATCCAGACTTGTCTGCCGGCAGGGGAAAGAGAAGGTGAAGCCTAGAGGTAGACGAGTGTTCTTCATCCCCATGTAGTCCAAGAAGTCACTGATACACTGCACAATGTGATCAAACAACTGGACGAAGAAAGAAAGGATGTGCTGAAGGAAAGAGCCTCTACAAACGTGGATTTTTTTGCCTTTAAGAGCTCAAGAAAGAACTGAAATACAATTTTGTTCAACCAAACAAAAATCAAGTTAAATTTGTTGTCCATGAGTGCAGATAACCCAGTGAGCTCTGCTCAACCGGTTGATGTTAAAAATGTAACATGTGTCATGGGGTGTCATGCTCACAAAGAACAGAGCTTTTAATAAAACCACAGTACATTAACTTTGGCTGGTTAAGAGTAATACAACGATGAAAATCAAACTTAAAAAGGTAGTACAGAGGATTTTCCAGGTCTGTAACAGTTAGACTAATTTTCAAAATGATACATGCGCATGAGACCGCCTCCTACCCCACCTATCTTCCTATGAAAAGCCTCCCCCTACAACGCAAAAACTAGAGAGGTTGATTGACGTGCCAACAACCAATATTGAATGGCTAGTGGTCATTTTCTATTGGCTACTGTTTTTTGGGGCCCACCACCTCCACACTTTATATTTCTTTTTACTTTTTTTTTTGTTTTTCATAAGTACGGGGCTGCTACATATCTCTAGTAGGTTTTAGCAAAGATTAAAATTTTGTTAAAAATGAAAAAAATCCTCTGTACAACCTTTAAGAAGAGTTTAAAGTAAGTATCACTTTGTGGGAACACATGTGAAACTGTACAGTTAAATATTGCCATTGTTACTGTGACTTCCTTTGCCCTTCATCCCGAGGAAAACAATGAAGGTGAAAAAGGAGAAGACAAAACAGATTAACCTCGACCGATGCACAAATGTAAGGTTCCAGTCTATGCCTGTAAGATTGTTGACTTAATGCTAATCACAACCAATAAAGCTCTCCGTTTGTCTACCTCCAACCTATTGACCTTCCTCCCAGCTATCCTATTTACTTCCCTCTGTACCAACAAACATCACATTCTAACCTCTTGTCCAGCTACCTTAATCCTTACTCTACAGTCTAGCAAACAGGATTGATGTTAAAAGTTTTTCTCTTCTCTTCTTTTTACCCCTAATGCCCTACTTGCACAAATTCATTTAGTGGAAGATGGATTAAAAGGTTATATATCCGACAGATCTTACCTCCTCTCCTGTTCCTTGCATCACCTCTAGAGGAATGGCATAGATCTTGTTGTGCATCTCTACACTCCTCCTCTTCCCAGAACGAATCTTGACCAACAGAACTCTAAAGTTAGTTCCTCCCAAGTCCAAAGCCAGGAAATCACCATTCTCTGCACACAGTGATAAATGGACAGATCAATAAAAATGCCCATACCACTCATATATTATCTCAGAGGATGTCAGCTTAGAAATCCCAGTTATTAATATCTTTATTCTGTGGAGATATGACAGGCATGTAATTTACGGGATAATTCAATATCTGTTCAAACACAGTCTCTGTGTAAAACTTCAACTAAAGGACAAAAGCACCACCAGTGTTAAAGATCAGACTTTTTAGCTATTATTTTCCAAGATGTACCTGTCCCATCAGGCGTGCTTTGTACAAAAGTTGGCAGCATTTTGACAGTGGCAGAGTCCTGAGTGCTCTTTGAAAGGCCATTTTGGATCTCTATCCTCATCCTCTTCTTTACCTGAAATAACGAAAATATATTTTTTCATGTGAGAGACACTCACTTGGAAAATACAGCCACTAAAGTATCCCTCTGTTTTCACCTCCAGCAGCTGTTCAGTCGTCAGGCGGAATTCAGACAGTATTTGGGCAATTTGTCGGGATTGTTCCGCGAGTCTGTAAGCCACAGCTGTCACCATGGCAGCACCCTTTCCACTGCCGCTCTCAGAAAGGAGGAATCGGACATCAGAGTCAGAGACCAACCGTCGGACTGTTTTATGAAGACGACGTGCATATCTGAAATAGATAAGAAAGTTTATATGTGCTGTTCTATAAACATTGTCAGATATTCTGATAAAAGAGGAATTGACCTAAAATAAGGATATACAATCAATGTGTCAGTACATGAGAACAGTTTTCAGTGATTTTAATTGATATCATTTGCTTTATAGAAGACAAAAATATCCTAAAAAACAAAATAGACCTCAGAGAGAGTTTAAATCAACACACTCACTGTGGGTGCATCTTGTACAGAGAGCCGTCAATGCCCACAGTGGTTCTGAGTCGTGCCACTCCTTTGTTTTCCTTCAACCTTATCAAGATGCCAGCGAGTGCGGCAGCAACCAGGTTGGCAGAGCGGAAAGAGACAATGGCACAAACCTAAAGGAATGGGAGCAGTGAGGGAAGAAATTCATCAAGCAGCATTTACGAGTTTCACCAACAACTAAAGTGGGTTCAAAATTAAGCCAGTCTTCAATAGTTTTTGAAGTATTTCTTTAAATTTCAAAAAGCATATGTTGTATCAGTTCTGAATGGTGAATGGGGTAAAGCATAAAAAGGACTATTTATGGAGCAGAAAATCTAAATACATAATATTAATCTGCAGAGATTCATTTCAAGAGTTGAATCAATGCTCAAAATGAGTCTTTAATCTCAATAGGCTTTAAACATGAACAACAAATGCTTTTATTTCCTGGGCTGCAGTCAGATTTATTTCTGTTTTAAGTGACTCTTATTGAAAGGAAGGATTTAAATAATTCACTTTAAAACAATACACACATGCTGCACAGCGATGCAGTCATCTGCAGAGGGCTCCACACCAAGTCTGCTCAAAATTTCTCTTGCCTTGGTGATTCCTTCCTTACTCCTAAACAGGGCACAGGTAAACAGAGAAGGAGAAAACATTCCTGATGACAACATTTAAAATGATTGTTATTTTCCCTGACCACATGACAAAGCAGGTGGATTTAACTCACTATAGGCCTGTGGTGTGACTTACTTCTCTATGGCTGAGATGTGCTTGGTCTCAAACTTCCCTTTGGTCAGCAGCTCTGGGGTGATCCTTCCTTCAAACAGAAGGCCTTCTCTGGCCATTTTCACCAGGATGAGACGAACCAGCTCCCCCATGTACATTCCACTGACCATCTTTTCAAAGCTACAGAAGAAAACAGACATCAAAATAATCGGCATTTCGAAAAAAATATCTACTGTATGAAGTGCTTTGACAGCTGCAGCGATTTTTTTTGTTTTGTTTTTTCACAAATGCATAAAAAATAAAAACAAGTCAGCAGTTGTGTAACTGGCAGATTATCATCAGGTTTTTTTTATATTTGCTTTCCAGCGCAGTAGCTCATATTATCCCAGATGTCTCACACTTGACGTACAGCTGTTTGCCTGGGTTGAGAGAGCCTCGGTCGATCTCTCTGTCAAACTCTGTCCTGATATCTTCCAGCCTGCCATCGTCTCCGAAAGCCCCCCACTCAGTGTTCACACACATCCTGCCCTCATCTCCCTCCACCAGGTCAATGTGACGCAGCTCCTCCATGTAGCAAGCATTAGTACCTGTACCTACAATAACAAAAAAATAAATGCTACAGTTTAATCTAATGTAATCATCAGATTCAATTATTTTATTTTTGACAATGTTAATGCATGAATAAATGGGATTTTTCCCTGAACTTTACAAAAGCACAGTACCTATGATGATGCCAACTTCACAGCGCTGGTCATCGAAGCCACAGGTCATCATCGTTCCCACAGTATCATTCACTACGGCCATGATGTCAGCATCGTAGTCCTTAAACAATTGAATGCACACATGTTAGTGAGTGTTTTCCAGCTATGGTTGGATGTAGCCTGTGTCATTCTGCATCACAGTTTGAATTAAACCATTAAATAAACAAATGACATAGTGAAGAGTGGCTCAGAATGAATCCAAAATAGACAAGACTCACTCCTCTTTTCTTGATAGCTTTGTTGAGCAGCTTGACAACGTCCATCCCCTCTACCCCACCTGCTCTGAAACGCTTTGTCCATGTTAACAAATAGCCCTGGAGATAAACACATAGAGCCACAGAAAAATTTGAAAAAATAATGATTTAATGCACAGTTGAGTCTTGGTTTGGTTGGGCTGATCCTACCACATACTGTATATATACACATGTATATATACACATGCAGAATATATACATGCATGTATATACTGTATACAAATATACATGCAGAATTGCATGTATATATACAATTCTGGCAACTTGATCCAGGATACTTGGTCACATATTCAAATGTAGAATAAAAAGTCTGACACTGTAGCTGACTGTGTAGTTTACCTCATCAAGTTTGGTCTGCTGACAGGGGAAGGAAAAGGTAAAACCAACTGGGAGTTTTTTATCTTTGATGTTTTGTTTTTCCATGAAGTCGCCAAGACACTCTGCCACATGGTCGAACAGCTGGAACAGATGTACAGAGAGAGAGAGGTTGTCTCAAAAGGAACTTAATAGAGACTGTGTCTGAAATGTGTGTCTGTATTTCACTATAAACCCACTCGTGTTCCACTGCCGTGAATGATGTCCTCTGGTGTGTCATAGATTTGGCTCTCCATCTGAACGGTCTGTTTCTTCTCATGGCTCACTCGGACGCGCAGGATCCTGAAGTTACTGCCTCCCAAATCCAAAGCAATGAAGTCTCCTTTCTCTGTCAAAGTAGGGAAAAAAACAGGGGCAGAGAGGCAGAGAAATTTCAGTTCATCTAGGTACACTGCTACAGATTTTACCACTGTCACTGCACTCATCAGAGGGAGCAAGGTATTAGCATTGTAATGTTTTGTTTAAGTGTTAAAGTTCAACTTACAATTATATTCCCAAAAACTATTCAACTGAGGGATATGCTTTATCAGAATGTCCATCTTCTGGTTGCTTACAAATATTTAACTCAAAATAATGTGTAAAAAAGCAACATGAAGTGGAAGTATGGAGGTATGTAAACATAAAACTGTTCCGAATAGCTTTTTATAAGAAGTCTCGCTTTGTTATTGAGCTAAAGCCCTCACCTATCATTTCCATTAAATAAGGTTTAGGAGGAGGTAATATGCATTTTTCTGTCTCAATGCATAGGTATGCCGGGGCACAAGATCGCTAATGTGCTTAACAACATTCTGCAGTAGCTTCCAGTGAATTATTCACACAACCAGAAGCTTTATGACAGCTTTAAATTCACGTTGTGAGGAGACTATCAGAGATCAGGACTTTCCAGTTGATTTGAAGTAAAGTTAAAATCTCTTTTACAACAGCGGCTTTTTGAAGATGGTGGCAGCAGTTTTATAAATCATAAAACAAATAATTACATGACATTTATAGGTAGGTTAAAAGTTACAAAATCAAAATCAATTATCACATTGTGTCAATGTGAATAAAGCTCTGACTTGTATAACTCCATGTGTTTTTCTTCCATATTGTGCAAAAATGCTTCACATGATATTAGTTGATCAGTTGTGATTAGCTTTGTAGCATGTCCCTCTTCTCAAGCTCTGAATAGACAGCAAAGAGAAGTCCAGAGGGTGACGACTAGGAAACTAGTTGAACCTTGTGGATCACCAGCCAACGCAGCTAGTAGATTTGTCATGTCACTGGCTAATCAGAATTTCTACTAGCCAATACAAAAAAACTGAATGTGTTAAATCCACATTTCTTTTCATGAAAACGGAACAATAATAACAATCTGCTTTCCAGAAAAATAAAAAAAAAGTAACTTACTAACCAGTTCCACTTCCTATCCAACCTAATTAGGCTATTTGCATTGTCCAGCCACCAGCACATTTAGTTTTTGCATTGACACATCTTAATTTGAATATATCTCCTCATTCAGCTGCACTGTGATCAGGCAGCAGCTCATAAACACCACCCCACACACTGAAATTCGCATGCTGTTGATGGATGAATGATACGTCTTGGAATTCTGTTCATGGGAAATGCAACTATTTGCATCATTCAGTGATGGAAGTCTGACTTTTCTGAGATTTTGGCCCATTTCTGAGATTGTTCTTCCAGCTCCCAACTGATTCTTTATTTAGTATCACTATGAGATTCTATTGTAGCCGAGTTTAGCAGTTGTGAATGGTTCCAGTTGGTAAGTAATCTTTTATTCAGTGTTTTCATAAAGGCTTTATTTTCGTGCTTTTATGATATGAAAATACAGTTGCATTTGTTTAATAGGGCTACACGGTGGCGCG
>JAPMNP010629312.1:0-15558 GCA_029874935.1 Atherina boyeri
AGATTTCCATATTTGAAATTATTCAGTAAGAACACCAATGTACATCAAGTATCTAAAGCTGCCAGGTAGATGACGTAGCGTTCACACTTTGAAACTCTTCACTGTGTCACTATGATGAAGGCTGACATGTGAAGTATGACATCATGCCACGGGGCAGCTTTTTTTGTGCTCTGCACCAGTGAGGTCACTGGTCTCCTAATGACTTCCTAAGGGTTCATAGTCGGCCCCCTTCTCTGCAGCCCATAGGGTCGCTCTCCAACCAGTGTTCAGCTCATCCAGCATGGACAGCTCATCGCTTGGCTAGCCTCTCTCATTGTTCCTAATCAAGAAATGTGAGGCATAAAGATGCAGCAAATCTGTTCATGCATGCCCACCGGGGTCCGTTTTGCCAGACAGTCGGATGAAGTCGAGTAGAAAAAAATGGTCTCTAATACTGTAGACACACACACATACACACTTGTGAGCACAAGGAGGGTGATTCTGTCGGGCATTGGTGGCTACCACTGGTTGGTTTGTTCATGAGATGATAACACACAGTTTACATGAACATCAGTGCTCGTACATTAACCAGTATTGAACATGCATTGTTATATTACAAGAACATTTCCTCAGATCTTCAAAGCAATGCATCTACAGCACACTGTATATATTTATTCTGCTTACAAGTAATGGACCACAGGCCTGGAGTGATTTTTTTCACTACTTGTGCATTTAAAGGCAGGATGAGAGGCATGTAAATCAGGCAGCCCATGTACTTCTTTAATATTTAACATAGGTTATTAGACAGGGCAAAGATTTGACCCCCGAGCGCTTCATGCACATCACATGAATAACTAATGCTGGCTGATTATGTTAATCAGTGGTACTAGGCTGTGATGACCAGGAACGCAGCACCACTGCTGCAGGAGAGAGCTCTAATCTGAGACGCATCACAAAAACACAGCCCGAGCCCATCATTAGCTCAGAAACACAGCCTGTGCACACTGAGTGCAGCACTGGGCGATTTACACTTCACATGCTCAGCTTGAATTTCCCTTTAATATGTATTCTAGAGATAAACATGCTGCATTTGAGAAGCTACTAGCTGTGATCTCCCTTAACAGATAATCAAATATTTGCATAATGATAAGAACACTGAGCTACACCAGGCAACTCTGCATGTTGGCAGCTCCAAATGGCAGCGAGTAAAAAGTGAAATAAACTTCAGTATCTAGAAATCATTTAACATCGGTGCTGCTTATATTACCAGCTAGACTTGATGCTTAATAACACTAAAGACACAACAACAGGATCATTTGAGAGTATATGACTTGGAAAGAAAACTTGGGAAAAGCGCTTATGCGAGGATTTGGTGTATTTTTTCAGTTGATGTACACAGATAAGTGCACAGGAATTGTGTCCCAAGGTATTATGTAAAATATAGTAAATCTACAGTGTGGCATATTGATAGAGCTGTTTTAAAATGGAAAAGCTATTCAGTGTTGCTCTGTGTGCAATCAAAATTAACATCACATTTACTTCAAAACTGGCTTTACTCATGTGACTTTCAGAGCTTACTGTTGCGTCACAAAGCAAGTGCCCTGTCTTCTCTCCTGTTTGTTTTGAGCCCAAGATAAAAACACACTCTTGGAAAGCCATTTAGAGCCAGAAGCGGGTTGAGTGTGGCTATATTCCATCCCCATCACCAGAGTTCTTTGGCCTCCACCATAAAGAATTCCAACGAGACAATTTTGCGCAGTGTGGGGTGAGTTGACAGGGAGTGTTATTAAAGCGCAGGGTGCTGACCGCTCTCAAAGTTATTAAAGTGCTGTGAGATTGTGTCTGTGATAGCCCTGCCGGTCGAGATGTCCTTCACACACGTACAGGTGCATTACAGTGGGGATGCAGCCATCGTAGAGAGAGGGGGATGGCGGAGATGTGCGTGTGTGTATTGGGGGCATGGGGGCAGACACAACAGGATCCACATGGAGTACCGTCATTGTCTTCATTCCTCCATTAACAATAACCATAGTTAACCCATGGCCGAAAAATCTGAGTTTTACTGGACAAACATTTATCTTCAATTTGAAATGCATACATATTTTGAAAATGATTGATTAATAGTTTTATGACAATAAAATGCTCAATTGTTTTACTGTTAAAGGATTCATTTGGGTGTTTTGGAAACAATTGCTCAACATGAAGCCTTGGAAATTAAGCTAGCGCTAGTAGCCTACTGTAGCTAGTTATAGACAGGAAACAACTATCGCGAGGCTCTCACCAGAGGCAACAAAATCTGCACACATAGCTCAGTAATTGCCATCTTATGATATGTTTAGTCCTTGCTGTTTTGTGGTAGAAATCAGTCTTGGACCTTTATATGCCCTACACTGCTTCTGATTCAGGATCAGTGACCCTATTTAGACTAGCCAGCATCCTTAAAACAAACTGGCATTAAAGGATAATCTCTCATTGAGCCATTTTCTAAAATTTCAAGCTGCTCCACTTATGTTTGAGCCTCACTTCGACTCTCTTTCTTGTGCACCAAATCTTAAAAATCAGCTTCAAAACACAGAAACAAATGACAGAATGGAAGGCACTTCATTAAAAAGGGAAACAGAAAGATTTCATAAGATTTTATCCACAGTAACAATTTGTTGCAAAGCTTTTTTCTATAAAAAAAAAAAAAACTACTAGAGACTATGTTTACATGTCTTAGCCTTTGTGTTTGATGTTTGAATGTTTGAGGAAACTATCTTTGCAAAATTATAGTCAAATGGGAGGAGGGTTAATGGACTGATTCTGTGGGTTTTAGAGGAGAAGGAAGAAGCCCTGAACATCAATTTACTGTCTGCTTCCACTCAATCTGTTTCAGCTCCACTCTGACATGACAGCATGAGGGGCTACAGCCCTCGATTCATCACTGGGTCTGGAAATAAGAGGACACCTCCAGTTTGTCATACTAGATTAGTCTGTGGCCCATAACCACTGTCCTTAATAGAGTCTCCAGCGTTTCATCTGAGGTGTCCACTAGACCACCACTGTAGACCTCAGGGGAAACACAGAGTGCATCGACATCCCCGATCCAGTTAAGTGGATTTGACTTTTACTATACAAAATGACCAGGAAACCATTAATCCATTAATAATTCATAGTATTAACATGTAAAAGAGTATATTTTCCCAGCTGGAATTTTCGATGCTGCTGTTCCTCATTGTTTTGGTCCATAACATAAGGACATGTAATCACCAGAAAGCGCAAATATTGACCTGCATAAGGGATATTCCAAACTCTCACAGAGACTCCTTTAGCTCCAGGGCCCGTATGATTAAATCCTGCACACAAAACCAACTGATTGTTATCTATGATATTTTTTAATTGGTGATTAGCTGTTACTTAGCAGATCACAGGTCCTGGCAGCTGAGTTAACCCCAGTCTTTAATAAGTGCTTGACCAGACAGCAGTGAAGCGTAATGGAAAGTGCAGGGTTAGCCGTGGACTCTCATAGCTTCTCATTGCTTCCCCTCCTGACCTTGACTGACCATATTGCTCTTTGAAAGTCTAAGTGCCCATCTTACAGTATGCCTGAAGCAATTTAGAAGTCCATACACATTCATATAAGTCCTGCTTATTGATTCTTTTGCTGCTGTTCACACACAGTCTGGCAATGTAGAGTATCAATTATCTCTATGTGAGCTGCCATTGTCTGGGGAAAATGTGATCTATGGCCAAGGAATCTGAACATTTGCAGGAAATAAAAAAATCTCAGTGAGACATCGACAGCACCAACATGAATTCAATAAAAAAGATGTTTTTGACCTTGTAGACATAACTTAGGCATAGCTTGCAACTTTTCAGGTAAACAATGTCTAGAGCATGAAATAAAAAGCTCAACTTGCTAAAAGCAAAGGTGGTGAAAAAAAATCTGCTGAAATTTGCCTAAAAGACCTGTTCATGCGGAAAGCAAAGCTCAATGGTTTTTCCATGTGACTCGTGTCAATTTTGTCTGTAAACAGAGTCAGCCCCCCCTGATGGATACAGAGCTGCTGTGGGGGGGTTGCTTATTTAGTCTGGGATGATGTGCACTGTCTATGGCTCCAGAGGTTGCCCCTCTTCCTGTTTACCTGGGAGTCCTCTAGGGTGAGGTTGAGCTGAAAAGCCCAGTCGGAGCCAGTCAAAGGGAGCGTGGCGCAGTCTTGACCCTGGCGCTCCACTCATTGTGTAGTGCAGCGGTGTAATGAGGCCCTGTGTGGATATTGATATGACAGAACAAAAGGCCAAGGTGCAGTAAGGACAGCAATCCACACGTTTCACACCATTTGTTTTTCACACCGTATCCATCACATTAATGGGTCACCTTTCTGTGACAGCTCATGATTACCTGCTTACCCATGGAGAGAAAAGGGGGAGAGAGAGAGAGGAAACCTGGTAGGTGCAGAGACAGAGAGGTAGGCAGGATGATAGGGAGCGAAGGTGTTCCAGTTGTGAGGGTAAAGGGTGAGCTGGGGTTGGAAGGGGGCTCGGGGAGTGGGGGGATGGGAACCTTGTGCCATTTTTTTTTCTTTCATGAAGATTGGCTCCGGCCCTGTCATCATCCCCACAGAGTGAATTTATGACAGGTCAGCTCTCCATGTAGTCACCTGATGGATGGAGAACATCCAAGTTTATTTGGGGCATGGTGGAAATGGCTGAACAATTCCCTAAAGCGTATATAGATTTTTTTTTCTTATTCAAGCAAAGGGGACACTTAGATTCAGTGTAAGAGTTACCAATAAAATCACAGTCAACCGTAGAAAAAAAAGAAAGCATATTTAGTATTCTACCCACCAACCCCCTTTAGCCCCCTATTTTAGCTCCCTGAAGTAGCTTTTTAATTGTCTTGTTTATGAGAAATTCTCGCAGCATAATGCATCTATTACCCCTCGTAAGTGAATAATTATTGGCAATAAAATGTTAGAGTGCAAAGGTTTTTCTCCCATTGATCACATATCTTGATATGAAGTTGTATATTTGCTCTGTTTTCTTCTCCACCCCTGTGTTGATAATTGTTCATGCATGGCTCATTTACTGTGATGCCCAGCAATTTTGAATGCTGAAACTCTTGGCTTGGATTTATTTGATTGCTGCAACAATGGGTCTGTTGCTGATACTTTCAAAGAAATTATACAGATAATAGATTTTTATTTTTTATTTTTTTATAACCAATGAGTCAAAGGACTTATTTGAACCTTCTGGACTAATACAGATAAATACATTCAAGTTTGACATAAACTCAAACACCACACACATCAGTTTTTAAGTGCTTCAGGTCATGGTTTGTTTAGAATTTGCAGACGTTTTATGTTCCAAGCGAATTTATGTTTTCAAGAGGCACAAATGTAGGCTATATAATTTTGCTACTAAAAAGCTTTTTACAACATGCACAAGTGCTTGCCTTTGGAGAGAAAAAGTACATTCTGAGGCTATGTTAAGGTTAAGAAATACTCTTGGTCAATGGGTAAAGAAAAGATGATGGTTTGGTGGAAACTATAGCCACTTAAAAGCCTTCATGTTCTTTGAATGCAGGGTCACCATTTGACTGATTTCAAACAGCCTTATCTATATCCACAGATCTGTGTCACTGCTGCACATTGGTCAGACTACACCCAGTTCCATTTCTAATATAAAGGAAAAATTGCCCCAGTTGTTCAGCCTTTGCAATAATCACAATTGTTTTAAGTGCTGAAGGTAAGCTTGCTTTAATACAATCATCAAACATAAAAGAAAATCTGTGTTAGACAACATATGTCATATCAAGTGTAAAGCTTTACAACCACTCACTGAAATAACCAAGATGCGCTTTTTTTCTTTTTTTGTCAAAACTCTTTGGGCTTATAGGTTGACAAGACTTATTCTTTATCATTATTCTTTTTTTTTTTTTTACTTTTATGTGACGAGACAGAAGATTAGAAATAACACATTTAAAATGCAAGGCCAATCTCCTGGCTTAAATAAAGGGTCTACACGTGTCTTGCGGTTCAGAAACATTAAGATGGCACATATTTGTGGTTTATTGAAACATCAAACGGTAATGTTTTACTATAGCGACTTGGTTGTATGTTCCGCTTAGCTCAACAGTCATTGATGTTGTCCAATCCCAAAGAAGCAACCCCAGAGTCATCTATAAAATCTTAAGTCATTTAAGATGAGCATTTCAACTTCCAGTTATTGCAAGGAAATGGCAAGATCCTATTTTATGATAAAACAAGACTACAGTGATGAATCTCTGAGAAGGCCTTAGCTCAGCATATCAGGTGAGAGGCAGGGGAGGATAAAAGAGCCAAGAGAGAGATCACTTTGTCCCAAATTAAAGTCAGAGTGTCATCTTTCGGTCTAATTGCCTGGAACCATTACCGGACACTGCAAAAAATAGTGTCTGCATATGCATTTATTTCGCAATCAATTGATGCTCTTCACTCCAGGCATAGCCTATTGGGACCAAACTCTGAGCATGCATACATGCAGTTTTTTGTATGAATGGGGGAAGGATTGCAGCTTGTACTACAGAGAGACAGTTTGCCATATGTCATAGTACGCAGCACGTATGAGGTGATGGTGTCAATACATCTTGCATCTGCCCAGCAGAGCCTTGCTCTGCATTACGCTAAAACATGAATTATATGAGAGGAACAACGCTGTGTTGGGCCAGGATGTAAATCAGAAGGGAGAGAAATTGCTGACAAGTTTTGCTATTAAAAGATAATTGTAATCAAGGTGCAAGACGAGCAATGAAGTGGTGATAGCAGATAGACAGACAGCTGCAAAAGATGGATTGTTTTAATTTGCACCAATTAAATTGAAGTTCACTGGATCATCTTCTTCAATCTTCATGAATACTTGATTTTCTGGCCGCAACAAAGCTATTAAAAAGAATGATTGGACTCCAACACTTGGTATACCATATTTTATGTTATACTTTCATTAACCCTTTGTAATTATACATGCTTTAATAAAATGAAGCGTAAAATTCTAAAGTGGAAAAAACACAAATTATAAACATTTTCTTTGAAAGCTTGATTTATATTACCAAGTGATGATGACTAAATCTTTTAAAAGTCACTGAAGGGGTCCAAGGGATGAGTTTTACTTCAGATTAATGCAGAGTTTAGTCTTGCCTTTGGACCACTCCAATTCAAGTATTGAAATACTGGTTTCTTACAAGATGGATAACGTTGCTTAAAATGAGTGAAAAAACTTTTAAGAATTTCTGGGTTCTCTATGACTGTAGTAAGATGACTCCAAGCTCAGTAAATTACACATAGGTGTGTGAATCTTTAAATATGGGCTCGGAAATCTGGCTGACTGTTTGCAAATATTACTAAAACAGATGCAGATGGGGTAACTGTCTGGGACTTACTTTTTTTTTTGCTAATTTAGTGCAAAGTTGGAACCCTACTGAGTATTAAAGGAAAAGTGTAGTTTTTTTTTACCTGGACCTTATTTATAGCATGAAATTTGTTCATAAACTCACCCAGACAATTTTGGAGGTACTTGAAGTCGATCGGGAGATATTTACATCCATTGCCCTGGCATACATTCAATGGAAGTGGTCGGGGCAATGTCATTTCAGCCTCTAAATAAGAGATTATCTGCCACAAAATGCCTTCATTTTACTGTACCAGTGTTTAGTTATTAGTTGCTGTACTATACTTCTGTGCCTTCAGAGCGGCTTTGTTATCATCCGAAACCATAGATATAGAGACACAAACCGGCTATGATGACTGCATGATGCATGATGACGAAAGTGCCTCTGATTATGCCGTTTCCCCGACAACGCCAGCGCGATGGATCTACAGTAAATGTCTCCCAATAAACTTCAAGTAACTCCAAAATTGTCTGGGTGAGTTTATGGACGTATTGCATGCTATAAACAAGGTCCAGATAAGAAAAAATGGTACTTTTCCTTTAAGGGAAATACTGACTAAATATCAACAAATTCCACAGCATAATTTCTTTATTTTGTTTAATTCAAAAACCTTTAAGCAACAACTTTATCACTCTTGAACGAATAACAGTTAAGGTATGTTAAGGTGATAAACAGATAGCAAACCTTGTCATTGATTAGGAACAGTACCATGCCCATCCCACAGATGAGAAGTGG
The DNA here is from genome assembly GCA_029874935.1 of Atherina boyeri. NCBI lineage: Eukaryota > Metazoa > Chordata > Actinopteri > Atheriniformes > Atherinidae > Atherina > Atherina boyeri. The sequence continues at coordinate 8,120 of JAPMNP010629312.1, forward strand.
CACATACACACATGTTCTCATACACTTCGATATACATACATACACCTGCAGCTGTATATATGATGCAGCTGTGCAGGACATGCATCATAGTATATTTTTGTACACTTGACAAAATCCAGACTGTACAACGAGCAAAACGTTGACACCAATCAGACATATTTTTATTAATTGTTTCTGAGAAATAGCTATGTTATTGTTTTTGTTCCCAAATGTCAAACCTTTTATTCTGGATGAGCAAGTTTTCACAGATTTCTTTCATGGTTAATTTACAAAAGGTCCAAACAAAGTAACAGATGTTTCTATGTTTCCCTGTCTGAAATGCCTTTTGGGTTAATTGGTGCTGATGCTCTCTTGATGGGAAAGTTGTCTTTTCTAAAGGTCAGTGATCTTTTTTTTTGTACGTCTCATGTGTACCGTAAGTCTGAGGTGCTTCAAAATTTTGTGCATATAAGGAAAAGTTATTTGGTATTGGCAGTTGTAAAATAATGGTGTAAATCACAGTTTCATACAAAAGAAAGTAGCAGAGTGTGTGGATGTGTGGTGAAGCATTTCAGCGGGGGCTGGGAGCAATGTTCCACAATACTTGCTTCTGAGCCAGACTTGCTCCAAGGCAGGGTGATTAGTGTTTGTCTGTAATTTGGCAACCTTGACCATGTAACCTTGCTAAAGCTGGATTAACATTTTACCCTGGAAAAGCCAGAGATGCCTTAAAACATGTTCCATTTTTCTGTTGCTTATTATGAAACAACAGCTCACGGAGGCTATTCAAATAAGTACAGTACCCACAGTATACTGCATGAGCACTCAAGGAGAAACTCTTATTAGATCCAAGCATGCTCAGTGTCAAAAAAAAAAAAAAAAGTTGACATATCCATTTGATTGCCCACTGGGGAAAAAAAAAAGTATGCATATAGTTTTACATATTGACATGTGAATCCAAGGGGTTAATAACCGGGTCTAACACAATGTTGGAACTTCACTCAATGAGCACACATTATGAGCTGCACTAGATTATAAGAGGGCACCAGTTATAATGGAAGAAACACAAAACAAGAAAACCATAAAAACTGTTAAGTTTAAACAAAGATGTAATTCAAATGTAATACATTTGCAAACAAAAACCAATTTCACCATAAACAGGAAAAAAGAAAATATTGAAATGTTTGTCTTATGGTTTTGTTGTTGTGTTTTTTGTATCTTTGTTGCCTGTTCCTAAAAGTTTTTACATTTTACTATTGTGTTCTTAAACATGCTGTGGTTTCTTTTTTTAATTGTGCTTTTTTGAATGCTTTGGTTTTTTTATATCAATATCTTTTTTGTTGTATTTTCTGAAATGTTTTCTATTCCATTATTGCATTATTGCAAAGGTGTTTATTCTTTTCTGTTGTATTCTCCGAACTGTTGTCTTTTTTGTTTTGCCGTTTGTTTTGTTATCTGATTTCTTTAATGTATTTTTCTTTTCAGAGGTGTCAGAGTAAAATTATTGATTGACAGGTAAATTTTGCCTCTGATTCTAAAAGTTCTTAAATACTTTAAACTTTCACATGTGTTTGGGGTGATTAATAGTTTTATGTGACATTTGACGTCTTTGAACACATGCAGGAAAAAACATTAGGATGCAAGATGTTACAGGATGAGGACAAATGTGCACTATGAAGGCCAATTCTTTTATCTCTAAACACCCTCCCCCATTTACCCAAACAAAGTAAACTATGCTCCCTTAGTAATCCCTTAAATTCCCTTAAATGGCCAGTTTTACATCAGCCGTAAATATTAATTGTTCTCTGTTTTGCTTTAAGCCCTCTCTTTCATTACAAGGTTGTTTGCAGATTGTTTTTGTGCAGTCCATGTATTTCTGTGACATTGTTGTATCTGTGGTAGGTGGTACATTGCCCTCCCCTACAAAAATCTCATGCTTATTATTGAGCCTCTTTATCTTTACTGTAGCTAAGTTGTTAATTAGCTAGACCTTGAATTAGATTATTTGCATGTCTGAACAAGGGCTAAGGTATTAATGCTCCCTTAGGACAAACTGTAATAACCTCTTCGGTGGCTTCAAGATCCCTGTGGAGGGGGCTGCATGGACGCTAGCCCCTGCAAGGAGGGAGAGAGCACAGCCATTTTATCCAATTAGCTGTGGATTATACTGCTCCTCTCCCTTTGAATCCTATTTGCTGTGATAAGGTGTTCTCCTACAGGGACAGAGCTGAGCTTTGCTATCAGGAAAAATGATTAATTCACAACCCAATATTAAAATGCAGTGCCTTCCATTTCACACTGTCTGACATAGCAGGAAGAAACAGCTCAGAAATCAATACAGGCACTAAACAACCACACAGGAGAAGGAAAGGTTGGCCAAGTAAGAAAATACCCCTAAGAATCTCAAAAGCAAGCTGCATTTCATTCTACACATCACATTTATACGGCTCTCCGTGGTGTGGTATGTCCTTGAATTATTCAGAACCTGTTAAACCGTGGGAATGGTTTTAAGACTAATGTGGCACAATATCATGGCCGCTATTGTTATTGCATTGTACTGTGCAATTTTCACAAATATTTATCTCTTTCTTCATATCTTCCCAAGGGCGTGTATTTTAATGTAACAGTTCCATGGTCCTTGCATCTCTTTGAATAACCAACGTGATTTCATGCAGGATGGAGTCAATGGAACATTTTCAAAGGTTTTCATGTCTTTCCTGGCCTGTGAGTGAGACTTGGTGTGCAGAGTCCAGATTTATATTTTCCAAGCCCTCCGACGCTGCACAAATGATGTTTAAACACCCAGCACCTAGGGTTTAATTAAGTCCCTCTAATCGTGCTCCAATCAGAAGCTTGGACTGATGGGCTGGAATTCCTGATGTGCATTTCTGTCAGTCTTAATTGGATAATTGATTGCCAATTTGAACTTGGCCACACACTGCATACACAATAAAGCGCCTGGCCGTGTTCCTTGAGGATTCATTTTCCATCCGAATAAAGATGCTGCTTCGATAGGCAGAACTCCAACTATTGGTCTTACTGAAAAATAAGCCCTGGCTGCTGGTGTGGTCCACTTATGAATGCCTTTTGAATTTTTATTGCATAAACACGGTTTGGTGCTTAAAATGCGGTTTGTCATCTGGCTTTAATGCAGCATTGAAAAAAACATAGCACCTCTGTTTTTGGTACTATAACAACAACCTTTTCATATTAGACCCACCTTCTTTACATGTATATTTCAGATATAATCTTAAATAAAAAGGTTTTTAGATTTTAAGTCTAAGGCATACTTACTGCAGAGTTCTGTATTAAGCTCAACCATAACACGGTTTTCTAAAGTTGGCATTAAATTGAAACTTGCAGTTTGTTGTTCACAAAGTAAAGATAATGTTCTTTGAAAATGTTTGTAGAAAGAGTGTACAAAAATTCTGGGAAAAAAGTTGTTATTCTGAGCAGTTCTGATATCCAATGCTGTGTATAGGCTATCATTGGTCAGAAAATGAAAGATTTTCTGTTCGTTTTTAGCTAAAAAATGACCTCGGTGAGTCTTTTTGGTAATTTAATGACCATGATGATTTAGGTACTGTAAAAACTTACGTACCCTGCCAGGATGCACTTTGTAAATGTGAACAGAGGAGACTTATGAAACGACAAATTCCACCATGTGTGGGGCTCACTTTAAACTACGTTATGCACATTAAGATTGTATGGACTTCCAGATAATGGAGAAGCCAGAATAGTTTGAAATTGACACCAGTTAGCAGTTTAACTCTTATCAAGCGATTTATACTGTATATATCCACCGCCATCAGGCTCTGATTTGCTCTTCACTCCCCTAAAACACAACTATGCTTTGTCACACTCTGAGTCCTAGGGCATTAGGTTCAGTTTAATGATACGTTTTGTACTAAAGTAGTCCGAATTTTGTCAAACTTGACAAAATTCCCAGTACTCCAAAAAACAATCATTAACTATTTCTTCAACACACAAGCTTGGTTCTCTTCAAAAACTATTTTCTTCCTAGGGACGATATTTCTACCAACCCCTCTCTATTCTAGGTCTTATTGCTTATCCTATCATTCATTTTTTTTCCTGACATGCCCTTTGGAAGGATTTTGTATTTATTTGGCGTCAAAATTCCTGCTTGGATCCATGTTTCTTATGTTCAAGTCATCCCAACTCTCCCGTACAGCTCAGTATGGGTATTATAGTACATAAATGTGTCTAATTTCAAAAACTTAGTTCCAACACAGCTTCGGCATGGAAAAAGTGGGGAGGGGGGATCGGGAAACTGCAGTTCTTTCCCATGTAGGACGTAGGTGTGACCGAGCACTAATGCTGTTATCCTACATGATGCACTTTCTCAACAAGTTAGTTCTTCTGTTCAGATTTGAAAGTGACAATGCACTGAAACAGTAAGAGACAGGGTGACAACAAAGGCTAAAGATGTTATCAAATCAATCTAAAATGGATGCATTTTTACTTAATTCTATCTAATATTTATTTTTCACAATAACCTTCAACTTGGGGAAGTAAAATATTTAAAGTCATCTCTTGAACTGACTGGCTCAGGTCTAATTGTTTTCCTTTTTTTGCTAAAATGAGCATGAACATGCTAAGAAATGCCTTTTATTATGAAATTCTCCATCACAGAGGTAAGTAAACACGCAAGCTACTGTATTAGGGTTAAAAAATAAATAAATAAAAATACTGCAGGACTGCTGTGTTGCATTACATTGCATCATTCAAGTTTTCCTGTTTTCCTGCTTGGTGTGTTTTGTTAACGCAGCAATAGCATAAAAGCAATCAAAATGTGAGAGTGAAAGGTTGAAAAGGTGCTCAAACAAAAACCTGGATAATATTAATATTTATGAGCCTCACTATTTGACAAAACAATGAGGGACCTCATACATTCACACACAAAATGTCTGTTGCCAGTGATTTCTGCATGTAGGATACTCCCGACCTGCAGCATTATATCATATAGCTGTAGGGCTGAACAGCCCACTCTTTCCCTTTTGTGTGTGTGTGTGTTTATATTAAGAAAATGATCTTAAATAATATTGCATCATGACCAAAAATGTCTTGAGATTTTTATCAGCTAGCATTGTATTGAATATGTGTTAAACATTTAGTGCTCCAAAATTGCAAAGTCATAAACACATAAATGTTTGATGATTTAAAAAAAAAAAAAGTAGTATCAGGTAACAGTAATTGCATTGTGTAATGATAACAGACGGGGATAATGGTGAACAGAAATGTAAATATCTCCATGCAGTTATACATGTTTTCCTTGTTAGAAAATATCTCTCTGGAGAATGGGAGGCACATTTGTTTGATGGGAAACAGATTTGAGGAGTCAACACAGCACCAAGCCGACGTCCTCTGATCTCACTCATCAGTGACCAGTTTGCTCTCTTCTGGGACAGCTATGCATTTGGTTCCATTTAACCTTCCCCGCTGAAATGTGTGTTTGATCGTGTCCTTCGCTATCAAAATGCCACCAAATGCGCCAGAGTTTTATAATTTGTAGGAATAACATTTTCTTAGCTTTTTGCTGAGGAGGAAAATTCTTCAAGTTGAAGGTGCCAAAATGTTCTGACATGCCAAGGCAAACAGTCTCTGGAGGCCTAATTTTATGTGGACAACCACATCTGCCTATGAGCCTCACAAGGGGTGGGCTTGCAGTGACTTATTGTAGTCTCTCTCATCTACTCTACAATTCCTGCACTGCTTTCTCACAAGAAGTTGTTTTATTTCTCTCTCTCTTTAAACAAAGTTTCCTCAAAGGGGCCAAATAGTAAAGAGAGAATTCTCTGATTATAAATGGCCTCTCCCAGCTCTGTAACCTCGCTACAAGTTTTAGCACTAAAGTGCAACCCTTGGTGGGATTAGATATTTTGGCCACCATTTGTACAGAGTGAAGTTTCTTTGGAGTCTCCTTGAGACAAGTGACCAGCGCAGGGCAAAGTGAAGGCCTTATCAGTCACCCCACAATGGTGCCACCCCATGAATTATATTAGGAACCGAAGTGGTTCACCGAGGCACTGCATTGTGGACCATCTGGGTGACAATAAACATGTCGCCACATGGTTTCCTCCATCATTCAAGTCCCGATAGCAGATCTGGACCTTAACTATAGCTCACTATCTCCTGGATCTCAGTGTGACCTGTTAGAGAGATGGAGGTGAGGCTCAAGGATATCTCTCAGAGTCTGTTTCAACACCACCAGGTTATTATAGCCACACTGGGGGGAGGCAGTCTTTATGTCTAGTGAGCTCTTTTCTCCCTCTCTTTGTATGTGTCTCTACAGTCACACAGACATAGGACTGCTTATGGAGAGAAATCTCAAAGGCATGTGTAAACAACTATAGATGACAAAAAAACAGCATTTATAGGCGAAGAGAGGAGATTTACAGGGTATGCTAATGCTAACTAATTTGCAATTATGTTTTTGCTGCTGCACGTAATCAAGATGAGGCTCTTTTAAGTGTAGTCAAATAACTGACCTTGTTATCATTCATTGTCTCAATGTCAAAAAAACTGTGAAAACAATATTAACACACTGCTTGACTTTTAAACTCCAAATGTTTAAAGTAGCTTTAATATTCATTTCAAATTGTGCATTTATCTGGTAGCTTAAATTTTTACCGTTTTTCTACTTCTGGTTGTGGTCTACAGAAACGTCTGCAGTAAACTAATCTTTTTTGTTGATAAAAAACAAACATGGAAAATGAAGTGGATAATTAATACATGGGCTGAAAAAATAGGCCCTGTGTAGGGGATATTTTAACAATCCAGAGTTCAGGTAAAAATCTTTCCCTGAACTCCCTGCTCTACACTACAGTACAACTGATGTAATGGTAGTCATGGTCCATTGTTGAAAGCACGTTTGTTAGGTTTTGACAAACTTCTGCAATTTCTAATTGCATGACTTTGTGCAGTTAATCAATAATCAGTTACAGAATTTTGTTCAAAACAATCTAAATAAATACATGAATAGATGAATGAACATAAACAATAGATCAATAAATTAATTCATTAATAACACCACAATAATTAATAACATAATCTTGAGTGCGGATTGTGTTTTATGAACTGCTGTTCGGTTGATTAAAATAGCATGATAAAACTGCAGTTTGGGTATTGTCAGATTTAGTTTGGTTTTTTTTTCAAATTAATTTAGATAAATTACTTGGCATTTTGTTATTTTGACACAAATCGTAAGATATGGCTGGCGGATCGTATCCCAAGATTTGAATTTCACTCGGGGGAAAAATAAACCGTTTTTTAATTTATTTCATTCACTGAAGAACGAAAGTTGCAGTCAAGACGGGTTTTAATTCTATTTTCCTAACACTCTCAGTGTGATAGACTGTATACAAGTATGGCGTTATTTTTGAGCCTCATTGTTGAGCGAACAGAGGACCGTTCTGAGCGCAGACAGATATGTTTTGCAA
>JAPMNP010629316.1:0-13023 GCA_029874935.1 Atherina boyeri
CAATTAAATAAATCAACATAATGTCATTTTGCTTCAAATGATCAAACAACTGATTAGTAAAACATTGTGTGTGTGGGGGAAGCATTTTCAGAAGCCTAAAAAACTAAATGTAGGGTAATAAAAACAACTGAGAGCTGTGCTATCCCATGATTCATTTCGAGAAAAAGGTCCTCCTTCTTTTTTTTTTTATAATCATAGGGGTTCCTGTCGCGCACCGGTGTCAAATATAACGTTGATAATAACTGTTACGTTCTTCTGTACAGTATTTAATGGACTTTTACGTGGAGAAACTACAGGATTATTAGGCGCTTGTTTTTTTTAGTTGTTTTTTTTTAGACTGACTGTAGGTGGGTAAATCAGTTTCTGACCGCTGCAGCTAACATGAACTAGCAAGGCCACAGAGTTAGCTGGCACGAGCTAATTTAGCTAGTTTAGCCTAGTTTCCAACTGAGCAGGTATCCCACCTGCTTGTTATCTGATGTTATCAGTAATTTGTTTCGTTAATATTATAATAATATTATGATCAATATAGTTATTCACTCAACCGACTCTTAAACAACGATCCGGGGAATTCCTGTTAAACACGTTTCTCTTTCTTTTGTAGGTTTTCTTCAGGATGTCGTACCCTCCTCCACTCAACCGCCCCCAGATTGGTATCCCACAGCTACCCCCCAGAATACCCCCTCCACAGTATGGAGGCTTTGCTCCAACAGTTCCTCCAGGTAATATAAAGTGACAATGTCACATCACATGACAGCTGTGTAGTATACCAGCCCTGAGGGAGGGGGGTAGGGAGGGAGGAAGGGGGGTTTGTGTGTCTCTTATAGTATTTTTTTTCTTAATTTACAGCTAACTTTTGAATATCTCTGAAAGTGATTGATTTAATGTGCAGTTCAGTTATCATCAAAACACAAGACAAAGAAATGGTCTGTAAAGCTGAGGGCTTGTCCTAAAGATTAATAAAATGAAGTCAATTTGGCTTTTTTGATGATTTCACCCAATATGATATAAATGCCTTTGTGGTTATGTGACTTGGTGTAGATTAAATGGCCTTTTTGTTTCTATTTTCAGGCACTCCCATGATCCCAGTTCACATGGGCGTAGTGGCCCCTGCACCCACAGTGAGTTTGAAACAGTCACCCAACACCAATACATGCACAACTTTTACACATGAACAACTGAGTTTCATTCAATTATTAATTATTTTGTTTTTCATTTTGAATGTGTTTCACCAAATACCACATGTTTGCATTGCATTGATGTTGCAGATTCTGGTCCCAACCACGGTTGCTGTAGCACAGAAACCAATTACTACACACAAAGAGCCTGGCACCATCAGAGGCAAGGATTTGGAGGATGGTGGGGGCCCCACCACCACAGTGTTTGTGGGGAACATCTCTGAAAAGGCATCTGATATGCTGGTCAGACAGCTTCTAGCGGTGAGTGGTCCATATGAGATGAAATAATCTCGTTAATGAGTGCTGACCTTGTGAGGTCAAATTGCTGTGTGTTTGTGTTTGTACAAAACCTGTTGGACATCTTGATGAGTTTTAGTGGTTATTGGTAGATGGACTGTCTATATTTTCAAATAGTTGAAGGAACAATGAACTGTTTTGAGTAAGAGTTGCAAATGACAATCTTGTTTTATTTGGACAAAGTTAAACCCAGTACGCTCCAGGCTATCAGCAATCCAGTCTAACAGGAAAAGACTTGCGCCTTGTATGTTTTCTCAGAGGTGCAGTGACGCATCAATTCTGTCTTTTGACTTATCAAATAGCTATTGATTAATCGCTACCATCTGCTCTGAGGTTTAAAACTAATCCTTCTGTTGAATTTTTTGTCTTTTCTCCTATAGAAATGTGGTATTGTTCTAAGCTGGAAAAGAGTCCAAGGTGCCTCTGGGAAACTTCAAGGTAAGGACACAAACATTGCACATTTAAACTTTGTTTTAATGTGAATGCATGTAATGTTGCAGAATTTTAGAGTAATGGTATAAAAAGTAGTCACCCTTTCTCATTTATGTTTACTTTGTCTTTATGGTCATTACTTTCTGAAGTTGTAAAAATTAGTTTTACCTACTGTGCTATCTTTAAAAAAAAAAAAAAATCACTGATTTACAGTTAGAATTTTATCTCCTTTTACATTAATAACGTTTTTATGTAGTTTCATCAAGAGTAAAATAATCATGTATTTTTTAAAGTCTAACACCAGTTGAACTAATTCTCTACTCCCAACTTCTGGAAGCTTTTGGCTTTTGTGAATACAAAGAGCCTGAATCCACACTCCGAGCCCTCCGACTCCTACACGAGTTGCTCTTAGGTGATAAGAAGTTGCTTGTCAAGGTTGATGCCAAAACCAAGGCTCAGCTGGATGAGTGGAAGGCCAAAAAGAGGAGCGCCAATGGGGTATAGTATTTGCATGCTGGCTAAAATACTAAGACTGAATATTTCCCCAGTTTTGATCTTTTTCTGACTTTCTAAATTGGCTTATTTTACAAAGGGAACCATCGATGGGTCAAAAAATGAGGACGAGGAGGAGAAGGAGGTTCTTGATGAAGAAACCTTGCATCGGGACCAGGTTGTGAAGGGGGCGATAGATGTCCTCATCCGAGAGTACTCCAGTGAGCTTAATGCTCCCTCACAGGATCCTGACAGTCAGCCTCGTAATAAGAAACGTAAAGAGAAAAAAGAGGAGGTAGGTTTATATAGGATACAGGTGAAATTAAAGGCTGGAGTAATGTTTACATGTGCTGTTTTTGTTTTTGTTTTTGCATTATTGTTGTTCTTGTATATGATATTTTTTGTTTACTTAGTATGTTTGTTTCCTGGCTTTTCGCCCTTTGTGTAAGGAGGATATCAATGCCATGGAGATGGAGGACGACAAGAGAGACCTGATTTCCAGAGAGATCAGCAAATTTCGGGACACACACAAGGTAACTCGTCAAACTGCTGTTGTTCACTTATAAATTAGATTCTGAGGAAGAAATCCCTCACTTTAGTTCAGTTAATAGAAATGATGGGAGTCTATAAGACTTCTATACTAATATTCTGTTACCGTAAAATATTCTTGTCTCTGTTGTGGCCAAATGCATAGAATAGTAAGATAAATTTAAACAGTAGAACAACATAAAGCAGCAAATGTTTAAAGCATTGTAGTATCAGTATTACCAAACTTATGAAAAGTTATGATTATTCATGATGCTGATTTGAGACAAAAAGTTTAAACTCTGCAAAAGCTAAATTCACCAGACAGAGTGCATGGACACAATGTTAAATTCCAAATAAAGCTAATCTATTGATTAAACCCCACCAATATGGTAGAGTTCATTTGGTGACTAGAGCAAGATGAATCTCAGAATCTCAGCTTTGGAAAAAGTTGCGAGGATAGGATGTAAGTAAGATCTTTCTTTTCCTCTTTACTCATGTTGGGCGCTCCCTTCTGGAGGGTTTGCAGAGGGGCAACTGGCTCTCATGACATTTGCATTACTTGTGTGCAGCTGGATTCTGAGTTACATTGATGTTTTGTCCTTAAACAATAAAAGACACATGACATATTTTGTTGATCTTGCAATCAGTAACTTTTGAGAAGGTTGGGGAGCTCAGTGAATCTCTGCACATCCTTAAATATTCAGTTATGCGTTTGAACAACACAGCCAGACTGAACCTAACCACTGCAGTAGTTAAAACTGCAGCCTATAGTATTATTTAAGTAGGGAGCGCCTCTCCACAGCACTCTGTGGTCTGAAGACATGCAAGGTAAGTGCTTGCTTTTTTTTTTTTCTATACCTATTTTAAAAACCTCTTTTCTTTGCTCTGTCTCTGATGAGAAACAGAATCAAAACATTAAACATGGGGGTGTAGAGTAACAGCTAAGTGAGAAATAAACGGAATAAACAAAAGTATTTCATTGAATTGAAGTCAATCAAGAGCTTGAGTAAAGGCAGCTGGACTTCATTTCTTGGTTTTTGAAGAAGTTTAACCTGCCATTCAAAAGGCTTCTTCAGCTAGCCTGCTGGTTGGGAGTTAAAGGCTTGTAAGCTGTAAATTGTATATTAAGATCGTATGCCAGTCACAGACCCACCTGCATGTGGCTCATTCAGGTCATTGCCACCTATGAGTTTACCAACATGTAGGGTAGAAGATTCAGGGTGTAAATGGTTGTGAAACTACATGGAAATGAAAGTCGAAGCTGCTTTGTAAGTGTTGGGTTGGTGATACCTTAGGCTACTTCCTCCTATCTATCTGAAATTTTGGAAGCACTCCCTTTGGATTGAAGTAAAAAGTTAAACATGGCTCTAATCTCTGGTCATCCAATACAATATTTGTGTGTAGAACAGGTAGTTTCCGCTTTTATCCGTCATTTGTTGCCAGACCCACATTTCCAACATTATTCTTTCTGTACTTTAAAGTTGAGACTGAATACTAGCAGTGAAAACATTTATGAAGTGTTATAAAATCAGACAGCTGGAAGGGTGGGTCTGATTCAGAAGGTTTTTAAAAAAAAATAAAATAAATTGGGTTGGAGAAACCAAAGAGACACCAGAAGAACACCAACAGGTAAGACCGCTTCACTAATTTCCTTGTGCAGAAAATTAAATGTTGTGATTGTTTGAACTTTTCTATCAAGTTGAAAATGGTCTTATGAAGGTGAACTGTAATGAGATGAACTACTTTGCAGTTATTATTTGGATATGTTGATGTGACTTTACACTTGACCTGCTTTTCCTTCCACACACAACCTGTAGGATGTGTAGGGGCAGAGAAGTGCTGAAACCATAGTTCATCTCCTGTAAGTTGCTCAACAGTAGCTCCAGAAGAGACTGTAGAAGATGCTGTGATGTTTGTTATCCAGTGAAAAAGTTTACATTTATGCCCACATAGATTCACGTAGTGAGAACTTTCCAAATGTAAGAAATTTATAACTTTGGACAAGAGAATTTAGGAGAAAAAACCCCCCATCATGTTAATGTTCACTTCACTGATCATTTACACTTGCTTGTAAGTTGCTTTACATATTAGGCACCCAAGAAAAGGTTTAAGAATCTGTAAATTAGCTGCAGCTCCACAACATTTCACAATTTGTGGTTAAATGTATAACTCATCGTAATTCCACATGCGTGTATTAATGAAGGCTGCATTCCACACAGTGGGAGTTATACATGTTAGCATACAGATGTTCACATGCACATTTGCAGATGTAGAGTACAGCCCTCGTTAATATACCTGAGATTGGAACCGTTTAATGATGTTATTATGTTTATATATTAGTCATATCATCATAGCATGTCATGCTTTCCCTAATATCATGTAGCCCCGGTGGAAAAAATATATCTGTATGAATCTATGTAATATACACTAGTTGGCATTTTATCATGTTAAGCCTATACTTTTTAAACCATGTGACATCCACAAGTAACACTGAATTAGCCTTTTATACAAAGTACGGCTGGTTCAAAACTTAGTAATTGTAAAAGTAACTGAAACTAGTAACTGAAAAGCTACAACTTGTGTAAAATGTTTTTACTCAAGAACAAAGTGCCTTATTTATTTGATAAATGTGCAGTCTTCCATGCAGTGTGGGCAGTTATTGCTACTTATTCGAGTCTTGGTAATGTGATATGATAAACTTTATTTCAGATATCTAGCTTTTTAACCTGCCATATTTCATTCATCTGATTGAGACCTTCACATATCAACATTTGCATGACTGAACATTGATTTGGAAAATAGGCGGATATGGGTTTGACCAATACTTGTTTTTATTGAATTGAATTGAAATGACCTCTGGGCATAATGTGACGTTACCGCAGAGGTTGTGTTGCCCTGATGCATATGTGGGGTGAAACAAATTATTTCAGTGCAAGCAGCAGTATGTGCAGAGGAAGGTTGTTTATTGGAGCCAGCTCAGGACATGGTCTTAACTCTGCTATGCAATTAGAATAAAATAATCTTAAGTTTTCAGAGCTGAAAATAATTGATGAAAAACCTGAAATGTTTTCATAGTGATGGTTTTAACTTCTACTCATCCTGCTACCCCTTCATATAAACCCCAGATTACAATAATTATCTAAGTGTTTGTCAAGAATGAATGCAGTTAATGATTTNTTACATAAGCACAGCCTGGACTGAGCAGTATATCACCAAACCTGTTCTAGCAGCGGACCACTCCTCCTGGAGGAAACTACAAGGGTAGGAAGACTTCCAGTTTCTGAGCAACCATCCTCTCCAAAGAAATAAGTCATGGTAGTATGAGAACTTGTCCAGAACAGGGAATCTAAATAATTTTTTCATTGTCATGTGGTGATAACATGTTTGCATTTTTGTATTTTTTGAATGATGATCTTATGATATTTTGCACCTAGTGACTGTTTCCCCTTTTCTCCTGTTGCGCTCCTGCAGAAACTGGAAGAGGAGAAAGGAAAGAAAGAAAAGGAACGCCTGGAGATCGAGAGAGAAAGGAGGGAGAGGGACAAAGAGCGAGAGCGTGAGAGGGAGCGCCGCGACCGTGAGAAAGAGAAAGAAAGGGAACGAGAGAGGGAGAAGGAGCGGGAAAGAGACCGAGATCGTGAACGTGAAAGGGAGAGGGAGCGCGAACACGAGCGGACAAAGGAGCGGGAGAGGGAGCGAGAACGAGAGAGGAGTCGAGATGTCAGCGAAGCTCGCAGCAGGTCGAGGTCAGTGGGTGATAGTCAGACTAAATTCTACCACAGGCTTTATTATTTATTGGTATTTTGGTTGGACACATGAAATCACTCTACTTAAAAGCTCGGAGAGCTGAAATATGACCACTTTAGCATCGTGCAGTTTTCATACAGCTCCTATCCTTGCTCAGTATTTGCACTAAAGTGGATTGCCTCATCAGCAATTCACACATTCATCTATATGAGCTGCTGATTCAACATCTCAAACAAGGCAATAAATTAGTGACCATGTAGCTTTTTTTTATTTACCCTCATCTATTTTGAGTTGCTAGTTTTTTAGATGCATTCAGCAAATGATATCCAGTATGGTTTTCTACCCAGGGCGGTTTTGTATTTTTGGCATTGTTGCGGCCCTCAGCAGTCTGTGTCTTCCTGTTAATAAACCGACAACAACACTGGATCATACTTCAGCATTTAGATATGCTGTGATTTATGATTAATCATGGGCCCAATCTTTGTTTGTTTCGTGTCCCACTTGGAACATGGTGCCATACATGCAGTGTGAGCTGCTCGTGGTGGGAACTCGCCAAACATAAATAGGAATAAAATAATTTGATTATGATGTCATACAACTCATTAATCGATATAGCTTCTATGATTTATCCTATTATGGCTATCAATTTCAGGGTTTCCTCCAGGATTTTTTTTTAAATTGTGGGGATGGCTTTGCACCCCCTTCCCATTGACTTTATAGACTGTCGGAAAAAAACACTCAAAAGAACGACGAACACTTCAGATATATGAGGAAGTTTTGCTTGCAGCAAGGAATTCAACAGTCGACAACAAATGCCAGAACAGAATCAGTTCAGCACATCTCTGCTGACAAAGTTGAATTAACTTGTAGCTCCAACATTCCCGCTACATACTCCCTCCTTCTTCATTGTCCTCCCCCCGGACCCTTGGTAGCATTGCTTATCTGCACCTTAGCTCTACAACAACAACAATAACAACAACAACAGTCTCTCCTGACCATCTTTCCTAATAAAACAGGTCAAAGTATCATAAATGGAAGACTTTTCCAACATAGCCCCTGTGTTGTTGTCCATTAGATGGAACAAATGCATGTAGTTCAGTGTATGCAGGTAAATAAAACCAAAAACATAACTAATAATACTCGCTAGGGCCTGATCAACCAGTCCCATTTCGTGTGAAATAAGTACTTTGTGTTGTTGATATTTTGCTCCTAATCTTAACTTGGATAGTGTAAACATGGTCAATAATGCCTTGCCTTTTATAGAGAAAGGACGAGAGAAGATAAAAAACGAGATCGTGACGAAGATGAGGAAGACATTTACGAACGGCGAAGACTTGAGAGGAGGCTTAGAGACAAGGAGGCTGCTTACCAAGAAGTACGTAAATAACCTGTTGTTGATGTCATTTATTTTTAAACCATTGTGGCAATGTCTGATTTGGGGTTGACAAAACCGTATTTCTTTTTTCTGACAGCGTCTGAAAAACTGGGAGGTCCGAGAGAGGAAGAAATCTCGGGACTACAACAAAGAAACAGAGAGGGAGGACGAGAGGCGGCGTGAAATGGTATACATGAAGCACTCCACACAGATAAAGCAACGTTTTTTAGACCATCAACATGCAAATATTGAAACTGTTATTGTATCTTTTAAAATTAGATGAAAGAAGCCAAAAGACTAAAGGAATTCCTCGAGGATTATGACGACGACAGGGATGATCCAAAATACTACAGGTGATTATCTACAAACATACCTAAAGGTGTAAGGTGTACAATGCTTATTTGTCTTTTTCACATCTTCAGGGGCAGCGCTTTACAGAAGCGGCTTCGTGACCGGGAAAAGGAGATAGAGATGGATGAACGAGACCGGAAGAGAGAAAAAGAAGAGCTGGAAGAGATCAGGCAGAGGCTCCTTGCAGAGGGTCACCCCGACCCTGATGCTGAGCTGCAGAGAGTAAGTTCACCTGCAACTTCAATCATCTTCTTCTTTCTAACATATAGCTATTCTTTATTTATATCAAGTACATAGTTGTTTCTTTTTACTCTGCAGAATGCTTATGTAATCCCCCCCCATATCATATGTTAACAAAGATTTCACCAGGTAATCTGTTTTTAATGTAATGTATGTAGATGGAGGAGGAGGCAGAACGCAGACGACAGCCCCCACTGAAACTTGAACCTGAGGAGAATGTAAACCAGGAGAAAACTCACAGGGAACGGGAACGGGGTGAGCGGGAACGTGATCGTGAACGCGATCGGGAACGTGATCGTGAACGTGATAGAGAGCGGGAGCGTGATCGGGAGCGGGAGAAGAAAGGGTCAGAGAGACCCATAGAGCCAATACCCCAGGTCCCCCAACAGCTTTCAGATGATGATGATGTAGAGGAAGGGGAAGAAGACGACTACCCTGATGGTGAGAACTCACAGGAAGCCAAGTCTCAGCTCAAACCCATCATGCGACCAATCACAGCAGCTCCCTCGGTGTCCTCTGCCAGTGGGAACGTGACTCCAAACACACCTAGCAATGAATCTCCTTGCGGCATAATCATTCCTGGTGAGAACACACCTGAGGTCCAGCCTTTAGAAGAACACAGGCCCAAGATCGGTCTCAGTCTCAAACTGGGTGAGTTCAGTAGCAAACTGGGAATACAAGGAGATCTCCTGGTTTAGAACTGAATCTGAGCTCTTCCTCATTTTCTCCTCCAGGTGCCACCAACAGTCCCAGTCAGCTCAATGCAGGTAAGCGAAAGAAGCTCACAACTGTGGATAGTGTTTTCAACAAGTTTGATGATGATGAAACAGATGAGCAGCCTCGCAAAAGGAAACTGGTCCCTCTGGACTACGGTGACGATGACAAGAGTCTGGGGCTCGATGGGGCAGAATTGTCAGCAGCTAAAGGCAGCATCAACACTGAGGAGAAACGCAAGCACATAAAGAGCCTTATAGAGAAGATCCCCACTGCCAGACCTGAGCTCTTCTCCTACCCACTGGACTGGACGATGGTTGACTCGGTAAGAAGAGAAATAAAATGTGTAGAAGATTTAATTTATGAATATTTGAATTAAATGCAAATATGATGGATAACTGACTGTAATTTGTGGTTGTGATTGTATCGTCTATAGACTCTGATGGATCGCCGCATTAAGCCATGGATTAATAAGAAGATTATTGAATACATTGGTGAAGAGGAACCCACTCTGGTTGATTTCGTCTGTTCAAAGGTTGGTATTTATTTCATGTAGAGACCGAACTGAGCAAAGCCACTTTCAAGTTTCAGACTTCAGTTGTTTTGGAAATGAAGTCCTGTGAATGATTGCAACAGCTTTTTATACCCCCTTGAGTTTGTGGTGTAGGATATTACTTATTCTAATTGATAATTTTTTTTATACCTAAGGTAATGGCGCACAGCACCCCTCAGGGTATTCTTGATGATGTTGCTATGGTAAGTTGTTGTGGATGTGGTTGAATCTGTGTGTAGAACTAAATGAATCATTTATCTTTAACTTTTTGCTGTTGCACCTTACTTAAAGGTACGGTCCATGTTTCTGGAAAAACAGCTTGAGCAAGCAAAATTTTGAAAATATATTGTGTCTTCAGTTTGGGTACGGAGTGGCCCAGGCTCCGCCCACAACCCAGAGGCGAATTGCTAATGAGCAACTGCTGCTCTGCAGAACCAAAGTCCTGGATAACTGCACAAGTTTGGTGATTTTGGCTAAAAACTGCATATTCATAATTCAAAGACCACTCAGAGCGCTTAAATTTTTTGAGATAGAGCATCTAATTAATTGGTTACACTCAGGTGTTGAAGAGGAATTAAATCTATATTGTAAAAAGTGTTCTAGGAAAACATCATGGACCCTGCCTTTAAGGAATTTGGCAGTAAGCTGCCTTTAGGACAGTAATTTTACATAATTATGCAAGATGATAACTTTTCTAATAACATATTAGCTTTTAATATTATGTTATGTTTCTGAAAGTGTAACTGATTGGTTTGTGCTTTAGGTTCTTGATGAGGAAGCAGAAGTCTTCATAGTAAAAATGTGGAGGCTATTGATATATGAAACAGAAGCCAAGAAGATTGGATTGGTGAAGTAAAGACTCCGTCTCTCTGTGACCGAATTTTAAGTTTTCAGTTGTGCTTGGCTACAGTTTTTCTGGTGGAGCAGACAATTAACGTGCCCATACACCCCTCCATTCCATCGGCAAGGAGCTGCTGCCTTGTACATGTGTGTTTGTATGAAAAAAGTCTGAGTTATGAAAAGAAACTGTTTGCACAAACATGCTGCATGGTAAAAACTTGGTTGTATTTTTCCCCCCCCATTTGTTGACATTGTTAAACCGAGACGGTTGCATTGCACACAATATGTTCTCTAAATGGTTGGACACGTTCTGCTTTGATTTCCTGGTGATTTATGGAAGCACTACTCTGATGTGTGAACTAATAAACATGCTTTTTTATATAAAAAAATGTGTCCTTACATTTTCAATATTGTATTACTTTGATATAGAAGTTGTTTGTTTTTGTGCCATAAGAGTTATTAGTTGTGTGGGGGAATTTCTGCTGCTGCTTTGCTTGCTCTACTCTGAGACTCTCTATTATCTGATGAATTGTCAGTCGAAAAACACTCCTCTCTGGGGGCCAAAGTAGTGAATGTTTTTTTTAATTTAACTGCTTACCTGGCTCAAACTTGAAAGTCCTCCCTCTGAAATGATCAAATTTAAAAAAAGACAAATTAGTACAAAGTATTTAGACAAGTTCAAATAGCTTTGTAACTTTGAGATTGTAACCTTTTGAACTCTACTCATTTTCTCCCAAATTGTTTTTTTTCTTTCTTTCTAAAAAAATTCACAGAATTCAACACTACAAACCCTTTATGTTATCATAGGTAAAGATATATAAAAGATTATGTATTGCATGAACACTGTTCTGGAAGATGAGCAGGTTGACTGGTAACAGGTAAGGGTGTCTGGATAGGATATTTAAGGAGCACTCACCAAGGACTTAGTCCTTCCAAGCAAGGGTGAGTTGTGGCTCACCAATATTACAAAAACTTTTTGTAAACCTATATGTGCATAATAAAATCAAAACATCTAGGGGAGTTAGGAAGTCTTTTAACTTAAAGACAAAGAAACCGCTGTTGGATGGTTGTGACTTTCGAACCCTCGGGCAGTAATGATTAAGAAAATGCCATGCCACTGTGATCAATGTAGCATCATGGTTTTCTTAAGCATTCTTTCTAAAATCATTGTCACTTAAAACAGTCTTCTGCTGGATTTAAAAAACAAAAATAAATATTTGAAACTATAATGCTAAGAATAAAAAGGCTTTTTTGCTAAATGCCATTAAATTCTCTGGATTCAGCCAAATCTCTGATGGACAAAGAGTCAGTGGGGTCATGTTCCGTGATCAGATGAATCCACATTCTAGCAACTTTTTGAAAAGCTGACATTGAATTCTGACATTTCAATGATGAGAGGGAATATTATCAGTAAAAATTCAAAAGCCAGTCTGTGATTGAATGGGGGGGCATTGTAAAGGTGTAAATGTAAAGATGACACTGATGTTGAGGCATATGTTTGACTTTGGAGACACATCCTATCCTTCCATCAAGGTGAGAGCTTTGTATAGGATGTACATGGTTATTTCAGCAGGACAACACCAGACCACATTCTGCACAGCTCATAACAAAGTGGCTTCAATGCCAGTGCGGGCTATAATGACTTGAAGTTGAAGTGTTTTTTTATTTCAGACATTTTAACGAATCACTATACAGTGGTGGATTTAGCTATTTGGGGGCCCAAGTCGAACTTAGCTAGGGGGCCCTTCAAAATCGCTCTTTTAACACAAAGGGACCCGTCAATAGGCTACTAAATAAATCAATAGGTTATTAAATAAAGAGTAGAATGTGAGAAATAAGGTTCAAATATAACACCAGTATATTTCAAAATGCAAAATATTAATTTTTTTAAAACGAAAACTCACCAGATAATTGTGTGAGTGAACTTAGTCTGAATAGTAGAGTGAGTGTATGTACAGTATGTGAGAGTGAGAAAAAGAGTAAATGAGATTGCAATTACAAAATTAGAACAATAACGAATTACTATGCAATGTGATACAAAAAAAATACAAAACAATATATGCTCAGATGCAGTATTAGTAGCCTATGGTGTGTGAGAGGAATGGGACAGAGATGGTGAGAAAGTGAGGGTTTTCAAAGATGAATTAGTTGGGTGTGTGTGTGCAAGTGAGTGAGTTTGAGAGAGAGTGAGAAAGACAGAGAACTTAAGGCTGGTTTATACTTCTGCGTCGTGTCCCTCGCGTAGGGTACGCCGTAACCGCCGTAGCCTCTGCGTA
>JAPMNP010629347.1:0-26654 GCA_029874935.1 Atherina boyeri
AAAATATACACAGAAGTTCTGGATACTTTAGAACCCTCCACCTCCCCCGATTGGAAGATTTAATCAAATATCAGCATAAAATGTAAACAATAACATCATTTGGGCATTTCTGTTTTTGAAATGAGAATATCCTGGCTAAATTACAGTTGTCAGTGATAGAAGTATTTGAAATTAACATAATTATTTAATGTCTTGTAACATCAGCACCATTTAATGATAACTTAAAATAAAAATGATACATAATTCTTACATATGGCACCTTTAACTCTTTCCATTGTGTTAAAATTTCAGAGTAAAATTAACTCAAAATTTAGTAAAATATTAACACTGGACAGTGTTAATGACACTTAACACTACAGGTTGAATAACTCTGGAGAGAGTAAATAAGACAGAGTTCAGAAATTAAAGCAATGCTTTACTTCTGTTAAAATTCAATTTATATTGTTTTAAAAAGTTATTTTGGGCTGTAGTGGCCTCTTCTTGATAGAAGATTAACAGGAAAGGGATCAGAGAGAGCGGGGAATGACACGCAGCAAAGGGTCCCAGGCTGGGACTCGAACCTGGACCCATGCAAGAGAGGAACTATAGCTTTGCACATGGGGCGAGCGCTCAACCTGCTGAGCTACACACCACCCCTTATTTTGGATAGTTGATGAGAAAAATGGTGCTGGAGGTTCTTCGGCTCCGTTTGGAAAAGTTTGAAAAGGTGGTGTGGCTTCAGGGAGTTCTTTTAACACCATGTTTTTTAACACCCTGATTTTACTCTTACTGACGAGCATTTATTATTGTATTACACTGTACCTTTACAACTGGTGAATTTACTGTGTAGGAAAATCAACATTGCTACAATCAATGGTATAAAAACTGCACCACTCAGCCTGTTGAACCTGCCTCCAGTGGCGTCTCCACTGCATCTCTGCATCAGTGGGCATTATGCCACACTGTTACTCTGGCAAAACAAGTATTTTTCTCCTAATGACTCACAGAGCTGTTTTCTTTACTGGGTCTGAGAGGACTTCTGCTAACCCTTTTACAGTGGGGTCTGTGACATCTCAGTGTCAAATGACTGGCAGCATAAACTCTCATGAATTTATATTAAAGGTGTAGTCCAGGTTCCTAGAAAAAAGTATTGAGCGAGTAAGTTTTTGAATATATACAATTCACAAGTCCAAATATATACAGTCTATGGTCCAAACCCCTTCCTTCAGATGGTCCAAACCCCTTCCTTTTAGAGACAAAAGCTAAATTATAGTGTGAAAAGCTGAATTCAAACTGAAGGAAATATACATGATTTCCATCAACTGGAGCAAAATAGTCATAAAATGAGACATTAAAATAAAATCACAGACAACTTATTTGCATCCAAGTTTATTTTAAATTCCCTACTCCCCCTGTACAAGAAAAAAAGGACTTTCCACAAAGGCAGCAGTGAACTGTCAGTGATAGTACTTTTCTAGGGAAGGAAAAAAACTTAATCACAGTGTGTCTTTTCTCCTTTTAAATATTTCTACTGCCGACATCTTTGGCTAGGTTTTTCGTCTGACAGCTTTCTGTCAAACCCAATTCCTGGGAAGCAAAGGTTTAAGCCAATAGAGCAGAGCTGTGGGCTTTACATTTTACAGTGCCAATGCAGGAATGTTCTGGACCATATACCTCTTCATTAACACAAAAGAAACAAAAACAATAAAAACTGAAATAAAAATAAGCCGTTTGTGTTCACAACACAAACAAATATTACCACATGGGGAGATAGC
Source organism: Atherina boyeri (assembly GCA_029874935.1). Classification (NCBI taxonomy): domain Eukaryota; kingdom Metazoa; phylum Chordata; class Actinopteri; order Atheriniformes; family Atherinidae; genus Atherina; species Atherina boyeri. The sequence continues at coordinate 1,755 of JAPMNP010629347.1, forward strand.
GACAGTATGTCGAATTTCATAAAATTGTTTGGACAAAAAATAAATCTACAAAAATGGAGCTAGGTAAATATTACACAACAGTAAACATGTTCTTTTTTTTTTATTTTTTTAAACTCTTTTCTTTTGAACCTCTACACAAAACCAAAATTTTTGGTCTTAATGGCTAGCAGGAGTTTTTGTTTGAGTATCTGTTTTGAAGAGTAGAGTGGCACGTAGAGACGTGAGATGCAGGTATTGGCTGTGGGGAGGTGCTGGTCGTCTGGAGGCCTGATGGTGATGGAGGGCATTGGCTGGAAGCCTTCCTCGCTGGCTGGCAGGGAGGGGCTGGAGGTCCAGAAGTACACCTAAGGAGCAGATAGGTGAGTTGTCGCATGACTCATTGCTGTATTTTATTCCAAGATAAATACTAATATATTCAAGTCATGATTTCTTTCTGTTGCTACTCTAGCTTTGCATTTGAATGCAAACTATTTAAATCTGAACCTCTTGTATTTTAGAAGAGCGATAATTAATGTGATAAATCCACGGAATAGATGAGTGCCTCTATAAAACTTTGCTTGTAGGAAAAGCTATGAGAACAAACTTACCAGGTCTTGCCTTTCAGTCATGCTCATTTTTTCCACGATGGACCAAAACCATCGTTTAAACTGGAGTAATTTGTCTGCATTTTCACCTGTTTGATAAACAAGTTTTTGATCAATACATGTCAGCAAAAACAAAAGTTTTTTTTAATTTTTTATTATGTAGTAAGCAGGACCTCAGCTGATCCAGACAGACCAACATACCAGATTCATCGTTGAATGAAGTGAAGCTGATCAGCATCTGGACGTTGACTTCTCCACAGCCATTAACCAGCAGCCTGAAATCCTCAGCCGTCAAGTCCTCAAGCGCATTTTTAGGAAGTACGTCCAGCAAACCCTTCCTCATCGCCTTTAAAATCACAGAATTTAGTAAACATCAATTTTGATGGACGACAAAACATCTGAATGTTTCAAACAGAGAAAAGCCGATTAATATGGAATTCTGTATCTTACATGGAGAGGTTGCTCGGCAACCACCAGCATTCTGTGCTCTGCATACTTCCGCACGTACTCGTACACGTTGAGGGGAGTTACTGGCATGTTGACCCCACCAGACAGAAGCTCCACCTGAGCAAAGATTAAAGCATCAACGGTCAGTCTGTCCCCGAAAAAACTTTATGAATTATGTATAATTATTTCAAACATGGCTGAACGGTCTTAGTATTTTAGTTTCTCAACTGTTAGCAGGGATCTGCCCATTCTCTTTTTATCTTTATTCACACAAGCTAGCACAAGCTAAACCGGACAGAGGTGACATTTTTTATCTAATTTTGATGGGATGGTGCTACTTTATTAAACTGGACATTTGCAGCCTCACATTTCAGCCCTTAGGTTCACCGACCATTTGCTCTTTAAACGTTCATAAATCTGTGGTTATATGTGGAACAGCAAACCTTTTATTGAAAAGCTGTCCAGATAATAAATAATTATAAAATAAAAATATATCCCCCATTTCTTCACACTAGCTTTTAAGTCCACAGTGCAGTTTATATTAGCAGTAAGTGTAAAAGCAAGTTTACTGCAATTTTGTTTTATTCAGGGATATTTGTTTTATTCCAACTTAATATTTATCGATGATTATACTATTAAAATGAGTGGAGCCCTGATCCGATTAAGTTAAGTGATAAACTTTGACTGGACTACACTTGGTGAAACAATAGGCAGGTGCCCATTCAAATGTTTCTAATTTTTTAAGCAAATTAATGAAAAAAACAAAATGCGAATTTATGCCCGTTTCCATTTGTTATTATTTTGCAATTATTGTGAGGAGAGTGCGCCCTGAGATGACGTCATCAGAGAGCTTCTCTCTGTCACAAAACAAGCACAACTGAAGCTGACAATGAAACAAAGTTTTGAAAGAAAAGATTAAGATTTGAGGAATGTGAATCACATGGATTAAAGTCAGCTGGATGCAATATTTTTTCCAAGTATATAAAGAAAATTAATCTGTTGATTGTAATTTCTGAGTAACGAGGTATACGTGTGACGGAATATGCATTCAGCATCCAGGCATGTGACGTGGTATCCGGTCCAGTCATCGTTTATTCGCAAAACCTATTTCCATAGCAAGAAGTCAAACTTTACTTTTATCGATATGTAAACAAATCCACAAATCCATCCAAGCATAAAAACGTTTTTTGCAAATTTTCGCTTTTTTTTTTTTTCTTTGAATTTCCAGCGTTTCCATTTAAAGTTATTTTCGCTATTCTTGAAAATTTGAATAAGAATAGGTGGATGGAAACCCCACTAATGACACCAGAGGCCATTACCTGTCCAGCTCCTTCTTCTTTGCAGAGGTCAATAGCGAATGCCAGATCCATGGCAGCAAACACTGCATCTGCTTCACCAGCCTGTGAATGGCGGATCAGCTGCCGCAGGCTTTCATACATCACCGGGTCAAAGAATGCAAAGTCATGCCAGTTCACCTGCAGTAACAAAAATCATATGGGTTTTTAAAAGCATGATTCTGAAGGGCTAAATTTTGTGCAGCAGGTTTTAAATGTAGCTGCAAATTTGTATCACAAAACGTATTTTCCCGTACCTTCCTACCCAGCAGCACTTTGATAACGTGTCTATTCAATGTGATAGGACAAAGTTCGTTCTGCAGCAGGCATAACCCCAGTATCCTGTATGGAAATATAACAATCCGCTCTTGTTCAGGGCAAATTACAGCATAAATCTAATCAGTTTTATTGGTCTTCGTCAGCCCATTACCTGCCAATGTTACGGAAGCAGTTGAGTCTGGCTTCTGTGTTTTTTCCAGGCCGAGGAGAGTAAAATCCTCGTTTGCCTGGCTGGTAGAAGAGGGGAGCGTTGTCATCCCCATCGTCTGGGTCATCCAGTTCCATGTCAACCACGCTGCGTGTTGAGCCATGACGTTTACGGTTCTCTTGCTGCTATAACCATTAAAAGAAAAAGGAGAAAGGGGGGGAAACCGTAAAATATAGCAAATCACTGTTGTTGTTTTTTTATCTTCAAAGTAAAACACAAAGATTTTAGTATGCCAAACATTTACACAATATTGCAAAAACAGTTAAAAATAAAGAACTACCCAAAAAATAAACATCTTTGGTTTACCTGTGCTTTTTCTGGAGCCTCAGGGAGACCCAGGTCCAATATGCTGTCAGCCCCATTTTCCCTTCGGAAAGTTTAAAAAACAGTCAAAGTTAGCTTTAAAAAAGCAGCACTGTCATATAAATCCATATCCATATAAAAGCAATGCTCTTTAAAAAACTGTTATAGTGTCATTTGAAATAGCCTTTCTGTTGCTGTATATATACACAACTCGAGATGTTAATTTACCTTCCATGTGCAATGAGAAGCTCCATGGCCTCTTCTACTCTGGCCCTGAGGGAATCCTCGCTAGCCAGAAGCAGCAGCAACTGAGCAGGAGACAGCTCCAGCAACATGCCTGTGATTTTACTGGCAAATGCCTGAGGACACAAATGCATTGCCCAACTTAGCAGGTGCAAAGAAATTAATAAAATACAAACAAAACAATGCAAAGTTTTTCAATTGTAAAGTAAAAAAAATAGTTTAAAAGTCAGATTGGTATAAATAAAGGGTATATCATCTCTATATGTAAAGTGATGCAGCAGACTGATGGTGGTATAGGAAGTCGTGTGGTCTCCAAAAATGTAATGAAATGTTGCATTTTTTTCTTTTTTAATTCTAAATATAACCTGTTCTGGTTAAACAAGGATTTAACATCCACTGGGGGTTTATTACCGGCTGCATTGCATGAACTCGTGGGTAAAGCCTTTCCCCAAGGGCTTGTCTGTGTGCAGGCAGAGGATCAGGCTCATCACTGGGGTTTCCTTCTGATGAAGGCCTGAAAGGCCTGGTATCTATAGACAGTTGCCTCCTCGAATCTCTGTAACATGAGATGCATTTAAAAATAAAAACACGTTTTTAATCTGTGATTGAGCACAAATCTTCTCCCTAAAACAATGAGAGGGAGAGTAGGAGTTAAGCTTACCTGTCTCGGTCTCTCCGAGATCCTGCTCGAAGGCCCCCACTCCTCCTCTCTCTTTCTCGGTCTCTGTTCCTCAAACGCTGCATTAGATCTGAACAAACAAATTCAGCAAAACAAGTTTTCTTTTGAGTATTTTGTTTCACAAGGCTACTTTCACAGTAATAATACAAATACAACTGTGTCAGCATCACTCCAGTACTACTCAAAGGTAACAATAAAATATGCAGTAGTTTCTATGTATTGTCATACTTGAATTGTAATCGTGATGACACGTACTGCTGGCCTGCATGCCCTTGCTGACACTCTGAACACAGTCCAGGTTAGGCAGCTTATCGTTGGAGAGGAGGGCCAGTGCGATGGCCGTGTAGAAGCTGCGGGCCACGCCGCTGCCCTCTCCAGGCTCATCTTTGAATGTGACCTTCACCCGGTGTACAGCCATGGGCGTGGTTGTGCAACGCCTGCCAAAGTGTGCGTTTAGCTGGCGCATGGTCTGCTGTATTAACTGATCTCGATCACGGTCCACTTCCAGGGCCAGATCACGGGACTGCAGGTTCCTTAGCTTCTCCATCTCCCGCCGGAACTTTGACTCTTTTACCTCGAAGCCGCCCAGCTCTGTGAGAATCTAGAAGAAAAAAAAACAACTCAGTTGTTTATGATGCCTTACCCAAACTTCTTCCTTATCCATTTCCATGTCATTAGAGGGGATTTACATATATATCATACAGACTTACAACACAAATATGAAATGATAAGTGCTACTTATATTTGGTCAATCTAAATTAGTTTAATCTAAAAGTAAGATTTACCGATCCAGGCTCAGCTCCTACATCCTCCATGAAGACACGACCAAAAAGCTCCAGCGACAGACGCCAACGGCCTAGCAGCATATCATGTGAGATCATCATCCCCATAAAACTGCAGTGAGGCCTGGACAGACGGAGGACAACCAGCATTTGTTTCAGTAAACTAAATTTAAGCCATTTTTTTTAGCGAAGTCAAGCTGTAACAGCATACGGAAACAAATTACAGCCTGTTCAGAGGGGGCTGTGTTTTCTTCAGGCAAAGGATCAACCTATTTATTAAATATTTGATTAACAAATTTGAAGACAGTTTAACTTCAGTCACATGGCTGACTAGTGGTTACCTAAAGGATGGGAGAGGAGGACCGTCGCTTTCAGTGAGGCCGATCTCAGCGAGCAGACTGCTCTTCAGCTGAGCAGCCAGGTCATGAGGTGAAGGGCCTGGTTTTGAAGTCTCCATCTCCTGCTCTCCCAGTGACTGGTTCTCAGTGATCCGCTGGCCCGTTTCCATACTCATGACATTTTTGAGGTTGGCTGAGTAAGACATCTTCGTGGGGAGGATCTGTTATAGCAGGGTTTAGAGATTTTCTTTAGTAATGTCACAACAATTGCATTGTGATGATGATAGAATGGAAATGGGACACAGAACACACATTGTGTCCTAATGTCTACACTTAAATGTATGTTTACACAAAAAAAGACTATCCAGCGTGTTTGTCCAGTGAAGATGGGTGATATACCTGAGAGGAGGAGGGGAGAGAGGAGCCCATGTTTACCTCCAGGCAGTTCCTGTCCATGCTTGCCTCAGCCAGGCCTTTGGTTGTCATATACGAGGAAGAGTATAAGCCCTGAGACGGACGTCCAAACAGATCCTCCTTTCTGGCGTTTGGCTGGTGGAGAAGAAGCAAAATGGAGTTGAAGCCACAGAGAGACTTTTGGTCATTAACAAAATATAGTTTAAATAGTTACAGATATAGTTTATGCATGCTGGGAACAGAGAGCAGTTTGACTTGCTCCAATGTCAACCTTTGGCTGGATACAATTATTTAAATTCTTTCAGTCAAAGAAACAACATGCCACATCTGTTGTAATTTGAGAACATTCCAATCCCTGACTAACTTGCCTGAAGAAAAGGAACAAGAAAGTGGCTGATGACTGGATATACTGCATTTTAGAAATTCTGTCTGGTTGTCGGGGAATTCCTCAGTCTAATTAATCACATGGCTACTGTCAAAAGACCTCATTCAGAATGTAGAGAGCCTGTTTTTATTCTACTGGATAATTTACACGCTATGACAAAAGTTGTCACTGAAAGTGAAAGTTCATTCATTTATCTATCAATTTTTAAATGTACAACATACAACCGGAATAATGTAACTATTTTATTTCTTTGTCGACACTAACAAACAGGATTGTGTCCTGATCAAACATACACTTGCAGTAAAAGCTGCAGACTTGTGATTGGATCGATCAGGATGCATGTTGTTATTAAGTGTAAACAGCCTCAGAGAGACAGCTGTCATTTTAACCTGAAGGAGATGAGGCTGGTCTGCCAGTGGAATGGCCTCTGCCAGAGGAACATCGAAGGGGTTGGGAGGGATGCAGCCCAGGAAAGTCATGGAGTCAGAACGGCGAAAGAAGGGGTGGTTCTGACCCGTCTCCGCTGGAACTGGGTCTTCATCTTTGTCCTGCAGAGTTGAACCTGAAGTGAAAGAAAAACAACCTTATTCTTAACCAACATAGGAGAATGGCTGAGTCAAAATAATATGTAACAGCAGGATATTTATCTCAAGTAGATCATTAAATCTTAGATGACTGCCTTACTTTGATTGGTGTCCTCGTCGTTCTCGTGCTCCGAATCTTCGTTGTCCAAACCAAGTTCTAAAATCTCTCGATTCCTAAAAGTTTTTAATGATATTGTTAAAAAGTCTTGTTTTCTAGAGTTGTTCCAGAATGTGAATTCTAAAAGATGTTTAATTCAATGATAAATCAAGAATGACTTAATTTTTACCTCTTTCTATCCATTTGTGGAGTGTCCAGGGTGGTCTGCTGGTTCATAGCCTTTATCCAATAGATAAGTGCCTGGAAAACGTAGGCCACATGTTTCAGCGAGCACACATCCAGGACAGGAAGCACATCAGAATGCTCATCATTGTGAGAGCGCATCAGAGACAGGGCGTAGTTCAAGAAGTCCCCCCGAGCTGACATCATGCCTTGACGAGCAGTCAGCAGTGTGGCTGCTCTCCTGTAACAAACACAAAGCAGGTGAGTGTATGAAGCAAACTATTTTGGTGTAAAACTGAAAAGAGTTGGCTCTTACTGGCATTTTTCTTTTCTTATTTTGTTCTTTTTAAAATATATTTTGAATCCCAATCCCTCCCTTAGTCCGACCAAGAGAGGTAGGGTTAAATTGTGGAAATGGGATTGAGCCTTAGCGTGGAAAAGAAATAGAATTATACCTGCGGCCCTCCAGAGTACGAAGGCTGGCCTCCTCTCGAGCAGTCATGCGCTCCCTGCGTGCTGAATGTTGAGAGGCGTGGAGTGGGTGACTGGGGTGACCGGGGTCTCCGGCAGATGACAGGGCTGAACCATATCGCAACTGAGCCTCAGTGGAATCCATGATTGACACCATCCAATTCCAGGTGGGAATGAGTTTTTCTTCAACACAGTTCTGGTTCACACAATAAACAGGAGAAAAATCATTATCTGGTCAGATATTAATGCAAAACGTAATGAAAGTGCAGTGCAATTCAGTTATGGGTTTGATTTATAGCTCTGTATCTTTGATGTTGAAGGATAAAGTATTCCAGAGGAGTGTTATATATAAGAAAAATAATCTGGGGGATTTTCCATTATTGTCTTTAAAGATGAAAAGAGACCGCACTATGCATGATGTTATTTTTATCATGCGCACAGACGCGTTTCAGAGTGCATCTGTGCGCATAATAAAAGCAACATTATGCATAGTGCGGTCTTTTACATCTTTAATACATGATACTTTTTAGACCAGCACTCTTAAAAACTAAATACAAGTGAGTGAAGCCTGCTCCACCGAACTCTTTAACCAATATTGTCTTTGAAAAACTTTATTGGTCTATGAAGTAATACAAACCAAAAGGCATGGAAGCTTTGTGAATGTGTTTGCAATAAACAAAATCCTGGAAATCCTCGCAACAAGTTATGTGAATAAAAAACAAAAAAACAGAAATGCTAACAAATTTCAAAATTTTTAAAAAAATGTCTCTTTATGTTGCAGTGGAATCTGTTCTCTATCTCCATCTATGTTACCTGCAGGTTGACTGCATCTTGGTAGGAGAGCTTTACCGCAGCAGGATACTGGGAGTAGACGAGATGGTTATACTTTGGAATGAGACTCATCAGGTCTGAAATCTGCCTGATGACGATGCTGTAGGCACGGGCGAGGCTGCTGGCGGATGTCAGGTAGCTGCTGGAACTGCTGGCCTCCAGAGCCGCCGCTGCTGCTGCGGCGCTGGAGCTGATTGCACTGGAGCGGCGCAGGTTGGTGGGGTCAATATATATCAAGCCCGTGGAGCTTGCTGTGAGAAGGCAAATTATAACAGTTACAGTTTATAGTCTCCATTTCCCAATCTGAAAACATAAATGTTTCAAGTAAAACTGCAAAAGAATAAAGTTGGTTTACTGACCAGCTGTTGTTGAGGAGCTGGAGGGAGCGCTTCCACTCGCCCTTTGGTTGGGGGTGTTTCTAACAGCCCACTGCATGGAGCGAGGAGCCTGGGCTGCACTGTTAGCATGTGAGGAACTAGTTGTCCTTTCCAGTGGCTCATCGAGAAGAAATGTCTCTTGGTCAACATCGTCGCTCTGACTGCTGCTGCTGTCTGAGTCACTCGAGTCGTTGGACTGGGAGTCGTCCTCTGAAAAGAAGGCAGGGACGCTGCTGGCACCTTCAGCCGGGAAGAGAAGGGATAAAAAAAAGAAGACACAAAAGTTCATTTTAATGAGTTGCCTGTTCACCTTTACCTTCCTGTTATCTGGCTTTCAAACCGGATTCATACAGGCAGCAATGCGGGTTAGTCACACCACAAGGAAAAACAATTGTTATATGACAGTGATTACTATGAGGCATCAAGTCAAAACATCAGCTGCATTCTCTGCTGATCACTTATAATTACCACAAAAGGTTTTGGTTTTTTTCTACATTTTTCCAGGTTTAAAAAACAAAAAAAAAAAACAAAGTCTCTACCAAAAGGAAAAAACAGCAATGCCTCTCTTGACACAACATATTGAAAAAACTTTAGTAGGATATACTCATTTTACCAAACCAAGGAGGGAATATAAACAAACAAACAAAAGAAAGAAAGAAAAAAAAACATCATCTGGAAAGGCTACAAGTTGATTAGTTTGTTATTTGGGTGAAAAACCAACAAGACTACACTTGTGGTGAGGGACAGAGTTGGTTAAAAATGAGACAGTAACAGTGAAATGTGAGACGGGGACGAACTGAAGGAACTCTCTGAAAGGAAACTGTATGCGTTTTACAAATTCACTCTTGCCCTGACATCTGTGTATGCATTGAAGTAAAGAGGAGCTCATACCAAAAATAGGAAATGCCAAGGACACCCTACTGCCTGCAAATGAAATACATTGGGTATTCAGCCAGGGACCATTTTGTCTGCTGTATCATTACCTCTCCCAATACAAATCCCCACATCCCAAAATGTTGCCTGTTAAGCTCTATAAAAAGAGCTAACTTAGTCTGCAACTCATGGAAAAAAACACCATAGTGCATCTATGCCATTTCTTTTTAATAAGCCGTTGGAGTCTTACAAAAACTGGAAAAACTTCAGTTGATGAAGATTGTGTTTCCCCAACATCAAGCTTTAAAAAAAAGCTGAAGGGAATGTTTCTGAAGTAAAGGATTTAAAAGTAAATCTTGTATTAGCTCTAAAGTGACTGATGAAAAGCAGCTTTTGACCAACCCGCTTCAGAGCCAGCAGTTGCTGCTGTGACGACGCTCCTGCGGCCGCTCGCGTTATCCTGATTGCTGTGATTACTTTCACTGTCGCTCTCAGTTTCAGCTGCAGCCAGCAAATCCAACTCCATGTCACTTCCTAAAAGCAGAGACAAAAAAAACACTGTGACGCATCATGTGCAGCTGAACACATTATTTCTGTGGCCATTTTTACTGAACTCTCACAGAAAATAGATTTCATCTCACCATCTTCATCGTGCTCATCATGCTGCCCCTCTGCTTCAGCATTTTCCTCTCCTTGTTCCTCCTGGTCGTCATGATGGTCTTCTTCTCCTGCGACACCCTCTACAACTTCAACCTGAGAAACAAAAAACATAATCAGATCCCAGCTAAGAAAACCTTGAGTCACCTTTCAAGTTTATTTACATAGCACATCTACACAACCAAAGGTGCCCAGAGTGCTGCACAAACATATAAAAATAAAACACCACCACCTGCACGTGAGCAGCAGAAGGCTGGTTCTAAAAAAAATTACAAAATCAATAAAAAACCTACCAAGTTTAATAGATCAAATCGTATACTAAATAAAAGAAGGTTAGAAAATAAATAAATAATCTAATTATATTCGTATCTGTCAGTCGGGACCGTCGGGAAAGGCAGGGGAGAGGATCTAAGCGACCCGAGGGGGGGAGGGGACTACCTCACAAAAAGTTCAGACTCCGAGAGGCAGAATGGTAGCTAGCCCATTTAGAGCTTTGAAAACTAATGAAACTGAATCCTAAATTTCACAGTTAGCCAATGAAGATCAGCTGTGCTCGCATTTACCTCTACATGTTAAAAGACGAGCTGCTGCATTCTGAGCAGTTTGGAGTCAAGATGAAGTAAACCAAGCCAAATACTATTCCTTAAAGATGGTGTAGGAGATGTTCGTGGCATTTCAGAAAGCAGAGACCGTTTGCATACAAACACATGCACAAGACCAGCCTTCTTGAGTCACTGTCATAAATCTTCTAATGCCCCTTTTCCATTGCAAATGCACACGGCACGGTATCGGACGGCACGCTTTGGACAACAGGATGGGTTGTGTTTCCATACAGAAGGTAGTGTCGTTCCCACCTGGAAGTGGATGGAGCTGGCGTGGTCGAAGCTGCCGTGAAGTCGTTTTTAGACAGCGTCTAGGCTACTGTCACGCCGTAATAAGTAAAGTAAAGTAAACAACAATGGAGGTGTTACTGCTGCTGCTTTTTTTCCTCTGTGGCTTTTGTAGTCAGCGAAAACGCCAAAAGACAGAGCCAGAAACGTTTAGAAGAAGCGAGGCTGTTGTGTTCGATCCGCTGCCCCCGTTCACACCAGGAAGTATTTCTCCGTGACGGTCGGCAAGCGCTTCTGATCAGCTGTTGTCCTTGTAGAACATGTGCTGGGGATTCATTTTACACCGCTCATCTTCACTTGTCAACTCCTCTGCCTCTCTCACTCTTTCCTTGTTGTGTTTACACTCCCCCCGCCCCGTTGTCAGTCCGCTCCGGTCTGTGTCTGTCTGCGTGTGTTGCGTTTGTCTCCATCTCTCCAGTCTGTTTAGAACAGTGACTGTAAGGTTTAAATGCAAAAATATGATCGCATTTATTTTATTTTGAGTTGCTCCATGGCGCGAGCCGGTGTGAACCAGGCATGGTTGTGTATCCCATCCCATTAAAATATTACTGAGCTTCGTCTTGCGCATTTTCTTTGACCAATCATTGGACAGCAGCCTGCTATGTCACGTTTTGTGCCAGTTCAGCATGGTTGGAGCCAACTCTGAAACGGGTGCGAAATATCGTAAGGGGTCCCGGCTCTCCCCCCCAGTGGAAACACAAATAAAGTGTGTCGTGCCGTGTAGAGCCTTGCGGAGCCGTTACGAAAATGTGCAGTGGAAAAGGGGCATTACACCTTTAAGAACAGTAACAAAACTTTAAGAGAGAACAACAATTTAAAATCAAAATATCCCTAAATGAAAAGTTTGGGTTCAGTGTTAAGATGTGATTAGTGTGAATTTCACTTGGATCCAAAGCTAATTTTGGTCTTATAGATTTAATAATGAGGGGCCCCACCTCTTCCACATCTGCTGATACGATGTCGTCCTGCTCCTCGTCTCTTCCTCTGACAGGCTGAGACTGGCTGCTGCGCCGAGGCTGAGGGTTCCTGATGATGTAAGAGGCCGCTGTTTGGTTGGAGCTGGAAAACAGATCAAACAAGTCCAGAGTCATTACAGAAAGTAAAAAAAGACATGTAATGTATTTTTCTTTCAGTTTCTTTTCAAACTAAACTTTTCACAATAATTAAATGGTTTGAAAAACTTAACCATTTCTTTAATTTCATTTATCTACACAAAGCTGCTCCCAAGTTTCCTCTAGCTTTATGAGCACATCCACTAATCCAAACAGCAGCTTTTTTTCTATACTCGACCAACCTGCTGGACTGGTCAGGTGAGGGTCTGGGTGGCAGTGGTTCAACAGAGAAAAGCTCCTCGCTGCCCTGCACCGCATCAATGCTGGTGCTGGCCAAAGTGAAAGGAGCTGTAGGTCTTGCGATACCCATTCGTACTGGAACAATCAGGGACTCTGCCACATTACATAGCTCTTCCACGGCGTATGGTAGCAGAGCCTGGAAAACACGCCGACATTTCCCGATGGGCTGGGGGATGAAGTTGCTGAGTGAAAGAAATTGGGAAGTAAAGAGGGTAAGTATCGGTTTCTGCAGGAAAAAAATCATGCTAAACAGCTTGTTTCTAATGGTTAAGCACATTGTGCATGGATAGGTTCTAAATCAGAATAAGAATTCGATTTATTCGCCAAGTATATGAGCACATACAAGGAATTTTTCACCGCAGATGTTGTCACTCTAGTATTATTAGAATAATGAGAAATAAAACACATAAAGGAGTGGGAGAAATAGAGTTGATCCTGTAAACTGTAAAGGTCTAAAAAAACCCAAAAAAAAACCTAGTAGTTTCAGTAGTTTTTATCTTTTTATTTATTCATTCAAGTAAAATTGCATGGCATATGAATAATTAAGTAGCATTCTCGTTTAACTGTATACATTTTAGGAATTGGGCCTCAGAACTGGATCTTTTCTCCTTTAGCACAGAATACACTGGAGCATCGCTTACAAACAAGGAAATTGTACCAGCCCACAACAACTTGTAACCACAATATCTTAAAGTGACACTACTTGTGCAGATGTGCTAAATGGGTTTTATGTAGATAAACGATTGGACAGGAAGAAGTATTTGAAAAAGCATTCTGAACATGAGAAACAATATACATACTTTATTTTAAGGACTGAGGAGTATGACTACACCCATAAATTCATTATAATGTACAATTTGTGCCCTTACTTCTTCTTCTTCGATGAAGCCATCTCCACACTGAGGATAACAAACACTCGGGCTACAGAGCGCAGGAACCTCCTCGTGACGTTGACTGCTTCTTCTCTCCGGCCAGGAGTATACTTGTTTTGCAGCTCCTTTACCAGAGTACCCAGTAAAGTGTCTATGAACTAATACAGAAGGAAAAACTATCAGTTTCAATAGAAAACCATCATTGAAGCATAATTAAAAAACTTTAGGAGTAATCAAAACTGAGGAAAATGCTTGAAGAGGGGTGAAACTTGAGCGGTATCTTCCTTTATCTTTTTATTTTGAGAAGCGTTTAACAGTGCATGCACAGAAGGAATGAAATAAACATCAGGACTTACAGTGATGTCAGGAGCACACTTGACAATGAGGCAGTGTGTGAAACAGTCAAGGCGAATGGTGCCACTCTGTTGATTCAAGTAGACCTGCTCTTCTGGCAGGAGGTGGGCAATTCTGCTGCTGGCACTAAGTCTAGAAAGGAGAGAAAATATACAAGTATGAATACTAGCCATTACACATCAACCTATTTAAGTGTTTGGAAATGTTAAACATTTTATTCTGAAGTGTAAAATAACATGAAACTACAACTATACAACAATCATCTTGTTTTAAAAAATGTTGACAAAAACTGTACACAATCAGTATAAATGCATCATGTGTTGAAACAGAAATACTGTTCTTGGATAAAAAGCCAACACACAAATTAAAGGTTGAACAGAGCAACAGAAACCTAGAAAGTTGTTTAATGCAAACAAACCCCATGCACAGCGTACACCTCAGCAAGCAGAAAAAATAAGGTCAGCAAAGTAAACTGAGCCCAAAAGGCAGAGTAACTTATTTTTAACCTGGATTTATCACCATGGCAACGTAGTCTGCTCTGAAGAACAACAATTGATTCATTTGTACCATCTTTAATCTAAGAGCTTTAATGATTTCAAAGACACAGGTTAGTGATGCAGCTTTTTAGGAAAAAGGGTTGAACCGATTTCAAGCTACTCCTATTAAAATCCATCACTGACTACGAGTCCTTGCATATTATTGAGCATGATTTCTGAAAGAATGCACCAATGTTGAGCTTTACGCATGAATACCAACCAAATTACAATTCTGCTGAGATACTTACGGGTCTTTATTTTCCTGAGAACCAAACATGATCATAGATTTCAGGGCATTCCAGTCCTGTAGGACCCTCTCTAGAGCCAGCTGAGCAAATCGAGGTGGCTCAAGGTCATGGTCTGGCATATCGGAGTCTGTCAGAAGGATATAATAGGGGGTTATGGGAATAATTCTTTCCTTTTTTTTTCTTTTTTTAAAGAAAGACAAAAAGGCTAATTATATTTCAAGATGAACATTTGTAAAATATTTAGCTGTTACGTTGCACTGATTTTTTAAAAAGGTGGGTAAATGAGGGTGTGAGCTGACCTTCAGCGTTAGCAGCCTTGCGGTTCCTGTCTTCTCTGATACGTGGTGGTCTGTACTGACAGTGCTCAACACTTTGTCTCGCAACAGTCTGCACCAGGAACAGTAATATATGCTCCCCCCTGCAGATAAAAACAAGACAGATGCATCACTTTTGGCTTTCAAATCAAATTAAACAACAAATGTGCCAACAATACCCAGCTTTAAAATCTAAAAAGGTGACAGAGCCTCTGAAAGAGTTGCTCCTATTCACTGGAATTCCCTTCCTCTGAGATCTATGGACTCGATGATTTCTTTTTAAAAAGTAGCTAAAAACATCTTTTTAAACTTGCGTTTTCTTAGTTTTTGTTGTGTTTTACATTTTCTTATATTTCTTTGTAAAGCATTTTGTGATTTTTATCTTGATAGGTGCTGCATTAATAAAATATTACATTTACTTACTTTACTCTAAACCACAGAGCTAATTTAACCTAAAATGCCAACAGTCACTCCATCAGTATAAAAGAACATCAGGTCAACCATCACTTGTGTCAATCAATGTTCAACTCTAGTACAAAGAGCATAGGTGTCTTACCTGCTGTTTGGTGTAGTGACCAGGTTTGTGGTTGTGAGTAACCTGTACAGCAAATCCAGCCGAGCAGCTTTCTGACCGGCTATCAGTGTTTTGCACTTGCATTTTTCCCAACAGTCACAATAGGCTGTTGGAGAGGTCCTTTTCAGCCTGGGAAATGATGGAAATAAACTTTATATTAAAAAATGGACAAAAATAAGAATGATATGAAAGACTAAAGATGGAAAAAGGCACTTGAGAAGCAAACTCAAACTAATACATACTTGCAGTCGTGTCCTTTGTGACAGACTCTTGCACACTCTGTACAGCAGCAAAGAGACTCCAGCAAGCCGCATGTTCGACACTCAAATATGTCCTAAATACAAAATGTTATGAAAAATGTCAGTGGGTTGAATATCAATGAAACATAATGTACTCTATAAGCGAGACAGTAGGTTCAAACTTCGAAATGTTTCTTCTTAGACATTCAAAACTTTCTCCAAGGGTCAGGAGTATATTTCAGTGCTGACCTGGTTAATGTGCTCAGCTCCAGTCCAAGTGAAACTGCAGGTGTCGTTGCAGCAGAGAACATACAGTGGAGAATCATCTGGGTTGGTTCCAGATGGACAGATCATTTCCATGAACACAGAATCTGCGTCGTCTTTTTCAGCAATGCCAGGGTCACCCACTGTGTTTGAGACAATTAAAGGGAAAAAAAGGAAAGTATGGAAACACAGGAATGCCGGTTAGAAAGGAAAGCCAGCTGCTGGAAGCAGAGCAGCAAAATAGGTCAGGATTCACATTAACTCATGGATAACCTCCAATGTCACAGCTATTAACTAATCACTTTTGCCTCAAAAAGTATAGAAAATATATCTATTTTCCCATGGCATGACAACAGTTTGTGATCAGTGTGAAACCTCCATTTAATGAATTAGCACAAAGCTAACTAATCAACTTACCCTTGGCCATTTTTTGAGCAGCTTCAAGCACAGTAATAGCTGCTGGGTAGGCTCTCCCACTGACAGCTAACATAAATGGGGTCATTCCTCTGGCATCCCTGTCAAATAATAGCAGCAACATGCAAGCACTTTAGAGAAAACAGCAATTAAAAATAGCAATTTGGACAGAAGAAAGTATTCTAAGTGGGTTTAAATAGTGCAAATGAATCATACTTTGCAGAGAGCAGCTCTCGTAGATGTGGCCTTAGAACAACACTGTCACACATCAGCTTGAGGATAAGGTGGGCGTTGGCTTTCCTGTCTTTAGACTCAACCACAGATGGCTCGGTGGATGGCCCTGCACACACATCAAACAGACAAACATATTTAAGACTATTTAAATTTTAAAACTAATCTTTGTGTAACCAAAGTGGTAGCAGAAATGGGGCCCAGATGGGGCAAATAAGTCAACACCAACTAACATGTGTTAATGTCTCTGAGACAAAATTTGTGAGGCTTGGTGACACATCGTACTGTCCAAATATTGTGCATGCTCGATATTTTGAAAGAGTCAGAAAGAAATGAGTACTTCAGTGAGGTATCAGCTAAGGGTTACAGCCAAAAAAAGTGCAAGAAACAGAGTAAGGGACCCAACGTGGAAATGTGGAAGAGAAACAAACGCACAACAAGCATGATGGATAACATTAGGAAGTGTGTGTGGTCTGACTGGACTGTCAGACCACAAACACTTCACGTGCTTCTTGATAAAGACTGGTAAAATGAGTGGAGATGAAAATCTGATTGAAAATCTTGTAGTGTGTAAATCCCTATTTATGGAGTGTTAACCAACTAGAACTTCAAAAATTCTGAATCACAAGACAAGCACATTGTGTAGAATGAACAGTAAACAATACTGCCTACACTGAAAATCATATAAACTAAACTTGGCCACAATCACTTATTCCAAATTATTTCTGCTGTAGATAAATAGCATTATCAATACTCAGTTTTTTCACTATAACCTTCTCATAATACAGAATAAAGATGCTGTGTACCTGGTATGGTGGAGGTGCTGGGTCCCTGGCTTGTACCAGTGGACGCAGTGGTGAGTGAACCAACAGCTGGTGCGAGTATGAAGTCAATGTCACCGTCTGTTGATTAAATAACAGTTTGAATTAATACAATAGATTATAAACTAATATAAATTTCCTAATTGCTGCTAATATATTCCACCATGTATGCAGTCTTGTTACAATTTACTTACCAGGGTCCATTGGGGGAGGGTCGGGCACCCAACTTGGTGGAGCAATGGGTGGAGAAACAGGGTCCTGATGGTCACTGGATGATGGGCCAGATTCATGGCGCCCAAGACCTGCTGCTCTTAGAGACCTTCGCATCATCTCCCTTAGACGAAGTCTGTTGACAAAACACGGTACTTCAACAATTGTGCTTCAGTTTCTATATTAAGGAAGAAAATGTTCATTGAACAGAAGCAGCAGGAAGATTACTTGCAAAATCACATTTTCAGCATTATCGTGCCTGTACCCTCTGAAAAACAAAAAGAAACAAACTAAAATGATTACCCTCTGCTGCTGGAGGAGCCTGTCCTATTTCCAGAACTGTTGCTTGAAACCACAGATATGGCGTTGGCAATCGCCTCCACAGCAGACAGGCGTTCTGCAAATGTATTTCTCTCCGACCTTTCAGCCTCTGAAACGAAACAACTTGTTCAATTAGCTTGGAGAAGAAAGTCGACAGGAAATTACTCAGGCCAGATTCACAGGAAGAAGTGTGTTAAGTTAATCTTTTAAATTATTCGTTTTTCCATTAAAACATTTTTTTAATCACAATGGAAAATCCAACAATGATGCATGCTAATAAATCCCCCACTATTTAAGAGCGAGAGAGAAAGATCTACCATTATGAATGTTTAAGTCCAATAATCAATGATAAACACCACAAGCAAGTCAGACAACAAAACTTGACACTTTACCTTCTTCCTCTTTGGTCTCTTTGTTACTAACAGGGAAGCAAACAGAGACGGCGGCATGGAGGATGTTGCGGTTTCCATCACATCTGTGGCCTAAAAGCGCTCCAAGTGCCTGGCTACCCTGATCCAAAAGGAAGGCCTGCTCAAGGTTCACCAGATACTGCCGACAAGCCTCATAGTCACAACGCAGCACATGCTGCATCAGCGTCTGTTTCTAAAAAAAATAATGGCAGAGAACTTATTTATTTAACAGCATCGCCATTTAGTTTATTAGAAAGATTAAGATAAACTAGGTGTTGCTTTTTTTATCTCAATTTATGGGATAACATTTACCTCAACAGCCATAATGATAATAGCAGCTTTCTTTTTAATAGTGGAGTTAGATGGGAGGTTGACTAAAGAGTGCACCCCCATTCCCAGGCTGTTTATGGGAGGCAGGTCCAACCAATCGGGATCTCGAATGCCACCCATGCAGTCTTTGGCCATAGGGTAGATTGTGCCATTTCCATCTCTGAGGATGATGGGAGACTCCTGGAAAAATATATAAACATTTAGGGTTGGCAACCAGTTAAAATAAAATGAAGAAATACAGCAGCTACTCAGGAGCCCATCTCACCTGTCCTGCTGTAAAGATGGCCACATTGCGCTCACTCTGCCCCAGGAAAGCCAGGTTACTTGTAGGAAAGTTATTCTCTTGCTCAGCTTTGCCTGTAGCCAGGTCAAAGATACAGTACCTTACCCAGTTACCAGTTTTCAGCACTGCATGGACTCCTAGAAAATGGACAAACATTTAATAATTGGAAATATTCTGCTCAGGATCATGTATCTACAGAAAACTTACATTGATTATCTAAAAGAGGAAAGATATGAAGAAACTTAAACTTGGAGAAAATAAAAACTCACCTTTGGAGTCAACATTCACAGCAAGAATCTCTGCCTTTTCTGGGATACATAGTTTTTTAGGGGTTCGCTGAAAACAATCTGGAACTTTAGGAGTCCCACCAGTTTTGACCACCTGCCAAACAGATTGATGGAGATGAAAACCATCGTGAATATTAATAAAAAGGCAAACACATGGTCCTTTTCAATTAAATTTGAAAAAACGATTTCGAAACTAGCTGTATTCAACAATGAAAGTGTATGCCCCACCTGTAACTCATCTATTCTGAGGAGTCTGCAGTCTTGCAGGAGTGACGATGGGTCCGAGTCAGTGGGAGCAGCGGTGCTCTGATTGGTCATGCTGCTTGAAGTCCCAGGAAACTTCACAGCAACATATGCACCATCAACTTTAAGCACCTAGAAATATTTAAAAGATTAAAAAATGTTACGATATCATGATGAAAAACTACAAACCAGTGACAGATTATGTGCAAGCAAAGAACACAAATGTCACTATTTCTCATTCCAAAATATTACTTAACTTTATATATTAATCCCTGCAGGAACTTTTGACCCAATGATCACAACCATCAACACAAATCAACCAATTGTGATATTCAATGTAATTTTCCTACAAATTTGACCAGTCAGGGAAAGTTTGCAGTTACATCCCTGGAATTATGTCCCTTTTTATGTTTGGTTTCCTATTTTTCAGTTACATTTTCATCCACAAACTCCAATGATCCAATCCTACCCTGCTAAATGAGCCGTCAAATATAAATCCAGTCTCTCTGATACACTAATAGTAACCCTGAGCAACAGCCGGCATAGTCTTAGGTGGAGAAATCACTAAATTACTAAGTTTATCCGTAAAACACCTTATCCTGCAGCTTCAGATGAAGAACTGCATTATCTTGAAGTGGAAGAATTGGAGTGTGTATTCTCTGACTGGATTTTGTTTTGTTTCCGAAAAGTAGCAAGTAAACTCCTATTAACCAGTCAGGGCAAAAAGAATGAGTAAACATTAAGTATTTTAAATACATAGCAAACAGTTTATAGTTGGCACTTTTTTATTTATGACAGCATCATTGGGTTTTGATTTCAGATGGTGAATTCTGGGGATCCATGTTAAATACAGAATCGCTGATTTGGATCAAACTGCTTTAGTTATGGGAAAAGCTGAGATTGAATATAGGGACATAACTTCACACTGACTTGCACATATGGAGTATCTTCAATCCATTTTATATACCTGCTTAATCTAATTCAGGGTGGGGGCAGCTTGAGCCCATCCCAGCTGCTATCAGGCAAGAGGCAGGGTACACCCTGGGCCCCAGTCAATGAAACTAGCATGCATGAATATTTTGGAGTGTGGGAAGAAGCCACAGTACATGGAGCCACTACCATGCATGTACGGGGTGAAAATACAAACTTCACATAGAGGCCTAAACCCAAATTCAATTCTGGAACCTGTAATAGCTCTCATGAACACACGACTGTGAAGTCCTATGTGGAATCCTGTTATAATTTCACTAAACAAATTAATATTTTTTATAAACTACATTTTGTTATTTGCCTTTGAGGACTGATAAAGTATTTTCATATAATTTCTCCATCCCTGTGAGATGTTATTTTGTTCTATGGAGTGTTTTGTGTGGCCAAAGTTACTAGAAAGATGCTACATAAATGAAGTCCTTTTACTGACAGCTTTTAGACCAGAGATCTCCAACTGCGGAACGTGTGGGCTATTGTCCCGCAGGTTTTAGATGTTTCCCTACTGCAACACCAGATTCAAATGAAATGGTTCTACCAACAACTTCATGTCAAACGTTCGGCACAAACCTCTTAATGAGCCATTCATTTGAGCCAGATGTGTTGCAGCAGATATACATAAAACACATGCAAGACAATAGCCCTCAAGGACCAGAGTTGGAGATCCCCGTTTCAGTACCAGTGATAGATAAATAAATAAACTAAAAAAGGATAATCAATTTTGATAGGGTTTTATTTACTTGAACATTTTCAGTTTTGCATTTGCTACTAAATTTGAGCTGAAAAACGTTTTGCTGCACAGCAATACTAAATCTAAGTGCACTTATTCAGCAACAAATAAACGATTGACATTGCAAAACAGTGTAATTTTCCCTTTAATTTCACAAACAAAATCTTAAAACGTTAAAATTTTATTGCAACTTTTTAGAGAGGCCCTCATAAATTCAAACTCTTTTGGGCCATAACAATCACAAGAAAAATCCTGGGGGGTTGATATATAAAGCAGATTAATATTTCAGGATCCACCCACCTTTCCCACAGGAACATTTTTAACATCCTCCACAAAGACCACCTCCCTGAGAGGCCACTGCTCCTCATTCACCTTCTCTTCCTCTTTTGGAGCTGGGGTAGAACGCCTCCGCTCTGCAAGTAGTACAGAGGATTAACGTGTCATAATTTAACCACAGTGTGTTGAGGGGAGTTTTTTGTTTTTTTTAACAGTGATAAACTTTAAACAGCTATGATGCTCTGGCATTTTTCGACTATTGCTTCCTGTACCAACAGGGCGAGTTTCCAAATCCTCACTAGAATTGTAAAAATGAACTGGAAACCAAATGACAAAAAACTAGTTTGTGAACTAAGGACAATTAATTGCAACATTAACAGCACACCATATGGTTTGCATGATAAGAAGTTGTAAAAGACAACCATATATACCATAGAGTTTACCATGAGCTGGCCACATGGCCTTCACAGGAAAGCAGGCAGAGAAAAAAGAAGCTGATAACAGCCTGTGCACCATCTGCTTCAAAGTCAAAGGACTAATGAGAGCACAGAATGAGGAAGAAATTGGTTCTGTGCCTGGGAGATAGGAAACTGAACACTTGAGAGCTGTTGAGAGTAAACAGTCAAGAGGAAGAAACAACATGAGAGAAGCTACATACTGTAGGGCAGCGAGGCACTGCTAGCAATAGAGGAGGTGTCACTGCAGGTAGACGCTGGGGAGGGAGGAGGGCCCATCTCAGTCTTCACCAGCTCTGGCTTGCTTTCCATCCTGCAAAGCAAAACAGACACAAATGAAAATGCATGCCCTTGCTGTTGGGTTTATGACTCTAGCACCACAACTATCTTCAGTTAAAAAGTCAGAATTGTACATTGCAACTGACTGAAGACTAAAATGGCAGAATAAAATTTAGACTGACTTGATTTCCTGGGTCTTAGTGGTCTTCTCCATGTTCTTGAGGCTTTCTGGAGAGCGCAGCTGGAACCTGCAGCTGTCGTTCATGTTCCAAACAGACTCCAACAGGACACCCACTTTGGGAATTCCGGCACTGACAGAAAAGGCCACTGCACCGGCATGGTAGAGGGGGTTATTCCTCAAGCACACCTAAAGAAGGAACCCATAAGTTTATCAATACAATACATTTACCATGCATCAAATATACGACTTCCACTGAGCTCGTGTGAACTAAATTTTTCTTACCTGTGTTCCCACAGTGATGTTGGGTATTGAGGAGATGCCAGCACTGGACTTTGGCTTTTTGTTCTTGGCTCTGGCCTTCTCAAGCATCTTCTTCCTTTGACTAAAAGGCACAACACCCCTGCAGAGAGACGCAGCCAGTAAACAACTACTCATATGGACACCTTCCTTTCAATTCATATCACATATAAGTCTCATTTTGGCATGATAACAATGCCCCTGAACTATCTTTTATGAAAAATCTTTGGAAAGAGTCACATTGCAGAAATACTTCAATCCTTAATGGATGGTCACTTTGTAGAAGATTTTATCATGAGTATTCAACCATTTGATGCATAGTGTCGACTACAGAGGACACCTATGTAAAAGCTGTTTTCCAGTATATGCATGGGTCAGGATGGTATATTAGCAAATTAGCCACTTCACTGGACATTAGCGAGTCATCCAATACACTGTCACTCACTGAAATGTATATACATATAGTATAAAATCTAATACATTGCAATTATGAAGTTTGCCTCTGAGATAAACAGGACAAGAAAATGATGCAGCTATATTTTTATAGAACTTAATTATATAACTATGAGAACATGCTTTTATTTCTATTTTCATAGAATAGATAGATAAAGAAAAAGTCATATAATATCAAAAATAAAGGAAAGCACTGTACATGTCTGTAGAAGTAAAATATTCATGCATCAGAATGAAAAAAGTCATACATGTTTCATTCATCATTATGATTAACTGTACAAAGAAAGAGTTAAACAGATTGTATTCTCACCACCAGTAGAGGCTATTCTCCAGCTGTGCACATGTGTAGAGTGCACAGCAGTGTAGTGACACCATGCGTTCCCCCTGCAGCTCAGGGAAAGCCTGAGCACTGTGCTCCAATTTAGAGGCAACTGTGCTCAGTGTATCGTCCACCCAAGTGGCCACCTTTACAAGACAAACGTAAATTGGTAAAGGAACAAATCATTAAATAAAATGTGCAATAATATCAAAATACAGCTAACTAACGACTCAAGGCTGCACAAATGAACCCAATGATCTTCTTATAAACAAGAGCAATCTACCTTATTAGTCTCTGTGGCTACAGTGGCTCTGATGCTGTTGGCAGACAGTAAAGTGATCTTCTCATTGGCCAGGCCCAGAAAGGACACACGAGGGTGATGAATGGAAGGATTCTGATGCAACAAATGACAGCAAAGTTTGAAGTCAGAGCTTTCTTACATGTAATGAACCATCTGTGGATCAGTAGCTTCAGTACAAAAATAAACAGATGACCTATGTACTGCTATAGATGTTAAATTCCAATGTATCTTTTTTCCACCTGTGCATTCCTGTAGGGTTCAGGTTCACTCCACTTCCACTGATAAAGCTCTCCTTTGGAGCTTACAGCAACGAGCTCTGAGAACATGGCTCCAATGCTCACAAACTTTACACCATCCTAAGAAGGGAACCAAAGATGTTAGCAGAAAACTTAACACGTGTAAAGAAAAAAATGGTTAATTAACTGTATAAAAATCCTGTTCCAGAGATTTGAAGATGCTTACATAATATTTGATCTCCATTCTCTTCGTTATCTTTTGGAGCTTTGTGTATTCTTGATTCTACACGTCTTACCTTGTCAGGCCACCACTGGAGTTCCTCTCCCAAAGAAACGGGGCTCTGCACTGGGATGCTCTTCTTGTCAAGGCTAGGCTCACCCTCGCGGCTGGTGGAACCTCGCTCTGTGTCAAACGAGGCTCCATCAAGCCACCGGCGCTCACGTAACCTCAACACAGACTCACGTTCACGCAACAGCTCTGAGTCACGCTCTAGGGGAAGAAGGAGAACTGGTATGCAATAAGGTCACACCAGTGGGATAGAAGTAAGCCACTCTCTGGGAAAGACCCGTCAACATAGTTTTAAGAATAGATAGAGAAAGATTCTTGAGAATCACTATAATGCAAATCAATTAATTGCAATACTGAAGAGCGAGTGGGAGTCTAAGATATCCTGTAGGTGAGTCACGTTGCACGCTCTTATATGTTAAAATGTCAGGTAGAAGAGGAAGGGGATAGAGAGAAAGAAAACATGCATATGGGCAGAGAGTAGCTTAGGTAGATTTTCCAATTCGACTGGCTTTCAGGGTCCCTGTTGAAACAGGTGGGCCTAGCGGGCCTTTCTCAGAGAGCTCACAGTATGTACTACAACCATGCAGCACACAACACCACACATTTCTTATAAATTCAGCTGAACAAATGAAAGAAGAAAAATAATCCTAAAAAAAAACATTTTATTCTGTGAATATATTTACACCTTAGTTATTAATGTTAGGCATTACACCCATAGCTTTAATTTGTCCCCACAAAAATAATTCAACTAAAACCGAATCAAATATATACAGTCATGGACAAAAATATTGGCACCCCTGCATTTCTGTCAGATAATGCACCACTTTTCCCAGAA